>SNQJ01S0045038.1:24563-46495 GCA_010110895.2 Picea sitchensis
TTTACTAACTTGTCTTTCACCTCTTTAATGCGACCCAAAAATGAACTAACAGATTCATTTCCATCCATCTTAATGCCTAGCAATTTAGTTTTCAGGAACAAAATGCGATTTGTGTTGCTAGTTTCATACAATTCTTTAAGAGCTATCCATGTTGCAGCAGAAGTTGTAGCGTCTCTAATATGTGGAATTATGCTATCTTTAACGGACATGCGCAACAATACCTTTGCCTTGTTTTCGCGCTTCTCCCAGTCTTGGATCTGTGCTGCTATCGCACCTCCTACCGTTGTTGTCGCACCTGCAGCCGCAACAGGTTTCAGTTCGGTTCCATTCGCAATGTTCCAGACACCATAGCCCTCCATGAGCGTCTACATCTTGAATTTCCAGTTAATGAAGTTTGATCCATCTAACTTGTTGGCTTTGTTGAGGTAGGTCTCTGCCAGCGAATTCGCCATCGCTCCAATTTAGTCTCTGCAAGAAAATCACCAAGGATATGCAACGTTTTGTCGCTCTGCCTTCAGATACCACCGATCCGACTCAATCTATCTCTGTTCTCAGCTTATAACATGCATGCATCTTAATATCCAAAATATCCACTTTTTTAAAAAAACTTATAACTCCCTCCTTAAAAAAAACTTTTAAAAAAGTCATTTTAAAATAATAACCTCCAAAATAAACTTCACCTCACAATTCCTTACCCACTTTAAGTATTAAAAAAAAAAGAATTCCTTAAAAGAAACCTTTGTTTTAATACACATGCATGTATTCACTTTAATAATAAAAAAAATGAATATACTTTAAAGGCTCCACTTATGCTCCCCATCACCAAATCCACGCTTTGTTAAAAAAAAAATATCCACGCTTTTCAAAACTCTTCCAAATTAATCCACTTAACATAAAACTCACATGATTTTCACTTCTTCGGTTTTCAACAGAAATTGGTCAGCACTTGCATACCATGATGAAATAAATCATGCAAATCGTGCTCTCCATGCATGCATTCAAACTTCATTTCACAGTTAAAAATAGATGCCCACGCTGGACTCTCACACTGATGCCCACGCTGGATTCTCACGCTCGACTCTCACGCTGCATGCTCGACTCTCACGCTCATGCTGGAGTAGCTCAACTCTCACGCTGATGCCCACGCTGGAATTGACTGCGGGGAGTCCTAGCGGAGTCCGCACCTCACTCTATAATTGGCTGCGGATAGTTCGCACCCTAATGGACAACAGCCTGCGAGAATTTTTTCCTCCGAGCACACGTGAAGGGAAGAGTAATATAGGTTCTCACCCTACGAGAGGAGAGACCTGCGAACCTCTAGAATTCTCGCACTGCACTCCCGTGGCTCTGATACCAAGATAAAATATATGAGCAAAACACCACGGTGAGGCTACGCTCACTTCTTATTATTAAATGAAGACGGATTACATCCTTATATAGGAAAAGACTCTACTGAGTCGGCTACATGCAAAGCAAAGACAACTAGACAACTGACTAAGAACTGACTCTTCTAACTGGCGCTTATTACTGGCGCTTACAACTAGCGCTTTCTCCATTATTTCCAAGTAGATTTTAACCACATACAGACCCCACAATTATATGGAGAGATTTTCAGCACATGCAGACCCCAAAATCATATCATATTTAAACAAGGGTCGCTTCCCTTTCTGTATATTGAATCTTGAAAAACCGCATATGATAAGAATAGCCCATTTGTAATCCACCCTACATATAGACTCAAATTTTAATAGCTTTTAGACATCAAACTATAAATTGATATTTTAGCAACAATACATTTTTAGAATATCAAGACGCTGATTCAGCTGCGGAAATACGAACAAAACAAATTACCTTGGATGAATAGGACTCCTTGGATGAATAGGACTCCTTGGATAAATATGTTAACTATTACTTTAAATTCAAAACTACTTGTAAGCTATATACTTAATAAAGGTTTCATGATCATGAGATAGTTAAATAAGTAAAATGTAGTAACATTTTTTATATTAAAATTCAAGGATATGCCACTTGAGATTTTTGCTAACTTTCAAATCCAACGATAGAGTAATAGAAATTTTTAGATAATGTAACAATGAAGAAGACCCATACACCTACAAAGGTTATGGGAAAACTATAACTAAGATGTGAAGTGGAGCCGGGAAAGAAAAGAGGGACGGTATGCTGTTTTGTGATAGAGAAAAGGGCAACTTGAAAGGAGCATGTCAGAGGATATGTTTCAACAATCAAATCTATTATTAGATC
This sequence comes from Picea sitchensis, assembly GCA_010110895.2. NCBI lineage: Eukaryota > Viridiplantae > Streptophyta > Pinopsida > Pinales > Pinaceae > Picea > Picea sitchensis. Next base: position 26,826 of record SNQJ01S0045038.1, read on the forward strand.
AACGTATCTTTTTTATTGCAGTTACCCTAATATTTTTGCAGCTTAATTTTAATTTGCTCCTAAGCTTGGTACCACCACCATCCACGACAGAAATGCACAAATTGATGTATCCGCCTTATTACAGCAAACAAATCAACAAGCTTTTCAATGAAAAACAACTAACCCACGCAATTGTGAATTGATAACTACTCCAATGTGTACAAACCATACAAATCTCCGCTGTTTTCCAATCAAACCTACAAATCTCTATTATTTTCCCAACGGAATATGCAGTTATATGCACATAAAAATAAAAGACAATACCTGATATTGGAGATGGAAGCAGAAGTGACAAAACCCACGAGGCAGACTCCAAGTCCTCAACTTATTTCAGTCGTCCATGAATATGTGACGCCTAAGCATTAATGGCTAACTGAGCGATGCCAATATCAATAAATACTCCACGGCATCATACAAAATATCCGAAATAATTGGAATTAAGAAAGTGGAATAAGATAATGGTGTGCCAAATGATACAGACGCCCATACACATGGACTCTTTGGTACGACCCACAAACAGTTTATACAGAAAATATGCGAGAAAACGAGATATTCTGTACCACGCAAAATTTGAACTTACAGATCGCCTCTGTTTCGAGTCCTGCTGAGGGCTCTGTTGCCAGGAATCACAGAGAAATTGCACGATTCGAACCTGCGTGTCCGGAATATGAAATCCACTGAAAACTTGCGTAACTGTCCGTCCAGGAGTTTGCGGGTGCGCTGGACACCACGTCACAGAAATCAAAAGACTTGGTCTTGTTGAACCTGCCGTCCTGAAATCAAAGAAGGTTGCGAAAGGAAAAAAAGGTTGAAAAAAACAAATTACCCAAAGAATGGGAGCCATCCATACCTGTGACGCCTTCAACACGGCACTCTAAGACAAAAACAGAGGGATGTGACTGGTAAATAAAACAGAGGGATGTGACTGGTAGAAACGAAGGTTCCGCCAATGCCAAACTCTGTTGGAAATACAATATATTTTGTGTGTTCCCTTCTCAGAAGAATTATTCGAATTTCTTTGCAATCAGCTCCTGCTGCTTCAAGTTCCCATGGGCTTTCAGCGGTAATACGATCTTTGTGATCCCAATTACACCTAAAATTACGATCTGCTCTCAATTGGCAGAAATAAAAGCATACCTGTGACTCCTTCAATACGACATTCTAAGACAAAAACAGAGACATGTGACTGGTAGAAACGAAGGTTCCGCCAATGCCAAACTCTGTTGGAAATACAATATATTTTGTGTGTTCCCTTCTCAGAAGAATGACTCGAATTTCCTTGCAATCAGCTCCTGCTGCTTCAAGTTCCCATGGGCTTTCAGCGGTAATACGATCTTTGTGATCCCAATTACACCTAAAATTACGATCTGCTCTCAATTGGCAGAAATAAAAGTTACAATCAGCAAAACAGATCTATGGAGATCGAGACAAGGAAACCAATAACATGATCCAACAAAAGGAAATAGCAGCTTCGAATTCAGAAAGAGCATACCTTGTTGAACAGAACTAAAGCTCCAAACCTACAAAAGAGGGTGCACACGGCGCTGAGAAAGTAATTCACAACAGAAGAACCCAAAATAAATGGGAGCAGGTAGCTCATGGACTTCGTTACGCATTGACGACCCGAAGATTTAGGCGGAGAGGGTGCAAACCTCTAGGTGGCGGGACCCATCTAGGTGGCCTGTCCAATGCCACTATCACCATGTTGGTACGACCTTAGACTTGGCGTAACTTTCCCCACAAGTAACCGTGGGTAGCAAAATCCAATGGTGTAGGCTATTCATTTTACAAAATGGAGTCTGATGGGACGTCTCTAGCACCAGGATCCATCTCGTAGAACCGCTGGACATCAACAAGAACCCCATTCCCGTTTGTAAGGTCTCGTTCTGCCCGGGCCCACAACACCCTCCACAGATCCATTATCTCATACGCGGCAGGATTTGTTCTCGTTCTGTTTGGAGGCCAAAGAGGGATTTTCTATGACGCCTGTGTAGGTTTCCTGCCTCCAAGTTCTAGTGGGAAGAAGTCCTTGGAAAATGCAAAACTCTACATGAAGCCAACGGATTGTCGACACAGACTAATTTGTGTCGCCCCGACCTCCTCATGCCTCCCTCGATAACGAAGAAGCTTGAGTATGTTGAATTGGTTCGCTGGGATGACAAACCTATTGGTTCAGTATGCAAATTGATAAAAACCTCCATTTTTGTGAATACCCCTCTATATCTTTAAACAATTCAATTGTTGATGAAACTATAGACATAGATAGAGTTGACTATGCAGAGTTCAAATATATAATTGTTTAAAAAATTAATGTTTTTTACTGTTTTTAATCTATTTTTATCTTCACATATATCAAAATCCTAGAATACATACCTCTCTTATTTTTCTATTTATATGTGCCATGTTATAATAGGACTCTTTGAGGGGAATAAATATGAGTAAGGTGCATAATTGGTGTGTGTAGGTTAGCATAGTGATAAATATGAGTAAGGTGCATAATTGGTGTGTGTAGGTTAGCATAGTGAAGGTTACTGTTAACTGGTTCAAAGTAAGCAACTTGGTCAAGTGGTTCTGCCTAACCTGGGACTGGATATGGTTATGGAATGGGTTCTAGCCCCAGTGATAACAAGAACCTTATTGTAATAACAGAGTTATCGTAATATCACCTGACATTCCCTTATCTCCACTTCTTTCTACTTGTAGCGGTGCATTACCTAGATCCACTAGCAACAAAATGCCCTCTCTTTTTGGGGGGGCTTAAGTACTTGTGGATTCCTTACAGGGCCCCCAAAAAAGATAGCTTGCTATCTTTGTAACTTCACTTCAAATGGGTCCCGCAGACCAAAATAAGTGAGCCCGAGTTCATAAACTCACCCCCCTCACTTCCAGGTTCTTTAATGTCAATATTAGAAACATATGGCCAGTTTCTTTATGATCAATTCCCAGATAAAGCCCAACTTATTAAATGAACTTAGAGAGAGAGAATGAGTAGTTGGCTTTGAGATAACCTCAAGATAGCTACTTGTGGTAGTAATGTATATGCTTATGGTAACTGGTTAAACTGCATTGATTGCTTAACCTACTAGAAGAGACTAATACCTACAATCTTAAAAAAAAAGAAGGTTTTGATCATGTTAAGACCCTCTTATTCTAAAAGATGTTGTAATTTCAGAAATATCTTGAGTTTGATAATTTAAAAAAATATAAAATTAATATTTAAAATTTCAAAAAAATACAGGTGAAAGTTTATTTTGGAAACATTAATTACAATGAAGTGAAGGTGTATACACTGAAGGTGTAAGTTATATTTTATTCTAAAAACATTAAATACAATGCAATGAGTCCATTTCTGATGATGTTTAATATTCCATTTATCATTGCATGGTGTTTAATATTGGATACAATATTTATCATTTATCATTGCATGGTGTTTAATATTTTCCATTTCTTATGATGTTTAATATTCCATTTCTATTTCAGTTATTGGAGCGACTCCTGTGGGGAGTGTGTGTTGCCGACATAACAACTTAGATTCCATCCAACCAACAAACAAACAAATACAGCTAGCACGGTCAGAAACTATTTATTAAACACTGTAGGAAACTATTTATTAAATGGTGGGGAGTTTGGGAGCATATCCTTTCTTTCATGGAGGGATTGGATTTGGCATAGGCTATTCATTCTACGAAATAGAGTTCGATGGGATGTCTCAGGCACCGGGACCCCATCTTGTAGAACGAACAATCGACTGTCAACAAGAACCCTTGTCCCCATCCGCAAGGCCCCATTCTGCCCAGGCCCACAACACCCTCCATAGCATCGCTTCGCCAGTGCAGGGTGGCCCGCAAAACTCCGTCGATCCATTATCTCATATGCGACAGAATTCGTTCTCATTCTGTTTGGAGGCTGAAGAGGGATTTTTTATGGCGCCTGTGCAGGTTTCTTGCCTCCAAGTTCCAGTGGGAAGAAGTCCCTAAAACACAAAACTCAGTACGAAGCCAATGGATTTCCGCCACAGAATAATTTGTTCCCCATTCTCCATCTACCTCCCTGGCTCCTAATGCCTCCCTCAACAGCAAAGAAGCTACCTGCACCGCAGTCTCAATCGGGTGTTCAGCACAACAGGTCTAGCTCGGGATCCTGCAACGCGAAAGAGAAAAGAGTTATCTCCGTCAAAACTAAAATACTCGAAGAGAGCTCGGGATTTGTTATATCATCGTTGGACTACAATATGCCATCACCGTGGAATGGGGATGTTAAACGTACTTATTTTACTTTCTAAAGATTTCGTTGTCACAACAGAAGTATGTTGAGTAGATACTTTTGAGGTTTGGTATGAACGATGTGAAACCAGTTTCTATCTCTTTGGCTTCCCATTTTAAGCTTTCTTCAAGTTTATGTCCTTGTACAAAAGAAGAAAATGAATATATCTCTCGAATACCATATGCTAATGTAGTAGGAAGTCTAATGTATGCGACGGTTAGTACAAGGCTAGACAATTCACATGCAGTTGGGATTATCAGCATATATATGGAAAATCTAGGTAAAATGCACTGGGCAACAGTGAAATGGGTGCTTCAATATTTGAGAGGTACAAGTGATTATTGTATCACTTATAACAGTGGTTGTGAATTAGTCTGCGGATATGTTGATTATGATTTTGTAGGTGATTTGGACAAAAGAAGGTCTACTTCAGGGTATGTCTTTACTCTAGTAGGTGGAACTGTTTGTTAGATGTCAAAGCTACAAAACATTGTTGCTTTATCCACTACAGAAGTAGAATACGTAGCTGCTTCACATGCTTGCAAAGAGGTAGTTTGGTTGAAAGGTTTGTTTGGTGAGTTTGGAAGGATGCAGAACAAAGTAAAGTTACTTTGTGATAGTCTAAGCGCTATTCACTTGGCTAAGAATCCAACCTACCACAGTAAATCTAAACTTATAACTATCAAGTACCATTTTGTAAGACAGGTCATCGATGAACGTGGAGTCTCTCTTGAGAAAGTGCATACAAAAGAGAACTTCATAGACATGTTCACAAAACCAGTACTTTTAGAGAAGCTACGATGGTGATTGGCTTCTCTTGGCTTGCAGAAAAGGTGATGAACAAAAGGAAGGAGCAAGGTATCAGGTTAATTGTTGTCAAGGTGGAGATTGTTGGAATCTTGGTGACAACAAATTCCCAAGAATAGTTTTTAGATACTATTATTTCAAATTGGTTGTAACTAAATGAGACCAAGGATAGGAGCACATTAATTGAATTAGTTTCTTGTGTAAATTGCTATTAATTTGTGTATCCCCATAGAGGCTGAGAGAGATGGATGAGTGAGCCTATTGTAATCTTCATTCTTCGAATCAAAAGAGAACTGATACCTACTTGGTGGACGTATCCCAATGTTTGGATGAACCATGTAAATCCTCATGTCAAATGTTTGATCTGTATTCTGTTTTTAATCTGTTGCATATTAGTTTTTAATGGTTGTTGCAGGTTAATACCTTGGACCCTACCTTTCCCGACTATGTTGTAAAAGGGTCAGTCACACATTGGGATGGCAATGCCATTGCCAATGACAAAAGTTGCATATCAGTCTATTCTTGACACTACTGTTGACCTGGATCCTTTCTCCTCATGGACAGACGAGGTGGATCTTGTTCTAGAGCCCGGAGGAAATCTTCTTGTTCGCATGATTTCCTCAACGATACTTTAACCTCATATGAAGCCATATTAGAGGCCATGTATGGTCCTAATAGGCCTTGGGATGATATGCATCATCGCTCTTATTTCCTTCGAGCACTTGTTAGGATCGAAAATGATGACTTTAGATCTACCTGGAATGAGATGGTCGGTCATGCCAAGGTTTCATTAGATACACATGGTATTTATGCTGAAGGAAACATGGAAAATATTTCTCCTATTGTCACGATCGAAATCTCTCGAATTCCTAGAAAAATTGAAAACGTATATATCGGTACAGATTGTTCGCCTTAAGAAATTTAGATCTACACCGATCTCTTCAAAGAATTTTGTGATGTATTCACTTGGTCATTTGAAGAGATGTCAAGGATAAACCCCAGCATTGTCGAACATGAGATTAAGACATATCCAGTTGCTAGACCTATTAGACAACGTCTTAGAGTTGTTAATCCTAGAAATTACCCTTCTATTAAGGAAGAGGTAGAGAAGTTACTTAACGTTGGTTTCATCTACCTGGTTACCTTGACTGAATGGGTGTCCAACCCCATTTCCGTGAATAAAAAACAAGTAACAATCCACATATATATGGATTTTCTAGACCTGAACAAGGCTTGTTCTAAAGATAACTTACCGAATCCTTTCATTGACCAGATTCTTGATGAGTGCATGGGAAGTGAAGTATTTTATTTTATGGAAGGATTTTTAGGGTATAATCAAATTAAAATCAAACCCTAGGATCAAAATAAGATGACGTTTATTTGTCCTTGGGGTACTTTTGCATACTGGAAAATGTCTTTCGGCCTTAAAAATGTCGGAGCAATCTTCCAACGTGCCATGACCTTCTCTTTCCATGATCTCAGACATATTTTCGAAGCTTAACTTGATGATCTTGTTGCTCACTCATGCAAGAGAGTAGATCACTCCACTCACCTTCGATTAGTATTCGAGAGATGTCGTTACTATCACATTCAGTTGAACCTTCACAACTGCATCTTCTACGTTAGTTTTGACCATATTTTAGGATTCTTAGTGCCTGAGCACAGGATCATGGTAGATCTTATGAAGGTTGAGGAAATACTTACAACTATGGTAGTTTTTCAAAGATTACAAAATTATATATTACTTTGAAAAACTACCATAGTTGCAGATACCAATCCATTTCAATACGTCCTCACCAGGCATATCATAGGGGGGAAATATAATAAGTTGATTTTTATTTTGCAAGAGTTTGATCTCGAGTTCACTTCGGCAAAGTCTAATAAATCACTAGTTTTTTCCGAGTTGATATCAGACTTCCCTCGACTAGATGAGGAAATTTTTCATGATGATTCATTTGTGGATGAAAATATCTTCCTTATCTCATCTTTGAACCCCTGGTATGGAGACATTCTAATTTATCTTCAAACCTTGAATCTATCCCAGCATCTGTCGAGCGATGATCGACGACATATACGTCATCAGGCTAAAAACTACCTTATCATATGTGACACTTTGTATTGTCGAGGAGTAAATAATATTTTACGTTGTTGCTTGAATCACGAGGAATCTGAGTCTATTCTCAACGATCATTACCATCGGTCCCTTCACCAAGTGGAGGGTAGATTTTATGGACCGTAACCCAGCTTGGGCTGGGGGCCACCAACATATTATTGTGGTCGTGGATTACTTTACTAAATGGGAAGAGGCCATGCCTACCATTAAATCCGATGGTAAGAATACAACGTTCTTCATATTCAACCAAATTATAGCCTGATTCAGAATCCTAAGAGAGATTTTCATTGATCATGGAATTCACTTTCAGAATGAAATGATGAAAGAGTTGGCATAAAAATTGGGTTTTAAGCACAGTTATTCTTCCCCTTACTATCCCTAGGAAAATGGACAAGTAGAGACGGTGGATAAATCTCTCAATACCATCTTTCAAAAACCTGTCAGCCGGAGTAAATCTTACTGGCATCTAATTCTTTACCATGCACTTCGGGCATATCGAACCTCAGTAAATACTTCCAATGGTTTCTCTCCTTTTCAGTTAGTGCATGGGATGGAGTCGATTCTTCTGATTGAATGCGAAATCCTTTCCCTCAAGTTGGAAATTGAGTTCCTACCTGACACATCCAATCTTGAAGAACATCTTGTACACCTAGAGCATTTCGATGAGGAGTGTCGAGAGGCCTCTATAGATATCGAAGAGAATAAACAATGTGTTAAGGTTCAGTATGATAGGTCTGTCTGTCCTCAATAATATGTTGAGGGTGACTTGGTTCTCTTGTATGACCAAGCCAAAGAACCGTTGGGGGCAGGCAAGTTCAAACCCATGTGGCACAGTCCTTATATCATGCGACGTTTGTCATAGGAAGGAGCCTATGAATTGACAGATTATGAAGGGAATATGTTGGAAGATCCCAGAAATGGGCTCTACCTTAAAAGGTATTACGCTTAAGCTCTAAAAGATTGGGCATGACCTTTTGTATAATACTCTATATACATCTTTTCCTTTGCGTCATTGACTTGCTTATCAAGTTTTTCCCTTGGTTGGAAGATGTCAATGGAATCTTCAGTTTACTTAGGATTAATGAATGGTGCTAGTCGTAATACAAAGAACATGGCTTTCGTTGCTTGGTTCGTTTACTTACCTAAGGGCCAATTGATGTCCTCAGGTGGCGTTCATCTGGATCCATCAATGAATAATGTGTTTGAGTATAGTGCCGTTATAGAATTATTACACAACACCATTTCACATGGTGTTCGATATTTATAGGTTCACCTGGACTCCCAGTTAGTCCTATACCAGTTAAACGATAGTTACCGTGTGTGAGACCCTACTCTACTCCGACGATTCCTACAGGTATGAGTTTTGGAACGATACTTTGATTTTCCTACTTATAATCACATACCTAGAAGTTCTAATCATGTATCTGATACATATGCTAGTTTTATTTTAGATTGGCATTTGTCACATAACTAAGAAAAGAAAACACATTCATGCATGTACACATTGTATCATATATATAAGTAAAGTTGAATACCAATTTTCTTTTTTATATTTCATCTTTTCAAAAAATATGGTGTCATAGTACAAAATGGGGCTCACACCCTCAAAATACATATATGGTCGGTATATAATATGACCATGGCATCTATGCCTGTGGTGCTAGATGGGTATCATGATAGCACACTATGACCTTTCCGAGACGTCGGAATATTCACACCCATGCACGAGGTACACCCACCACCTACCACTGCATCACCTCTGGTAGATCCTCCACTTGAACCATAGAAATCCTTTACGTCAATCGAGAGAGGTTCCCCTACACATTCTACAACACTCTCCCCACATATCCTCTCGTGTGCTCATCTCCTCTACCCCTCCTCTTATGTCATGGAAATTTGTCCGGCCATCGTGGACCTACATTTGCGTAAGAAAGAAATTGTTAATACTTATACCATACAAAAATATTTGCGTTTTTTTATTTGTATTGAAAAACAAAAAAAATGAAATATATAAAAACGTTTCTTACCAATATCACCATAGGAGAAACCTGGTGGAAAAGGAATGTCCAGATCCCCTCTGTAGTCAATCCCGCCATAAGGGTAGTCTTCAATGGCTATGACCTGTCGACGCCACCAGAAAAAGAACTCATCATTGTAGGGGTTGGCACCCTACCACCTCATAGCCACCTCATCACATTGGTCCATCGTGACATATATGGATCACGTTGTCCATGTGGAGTAATCTCTACTCTAGCGCTCAAGCTTGGAACCCTCTCAAAGAAAAAACTACAAAGAATGGATGCAAATCCAAAATTTCTCATTTTTTCTTTTTTGCAACCCATCAACTAGCTCTTCATGTTAGCCAACAGTGAGGTACACCAGTCATAAATAGTGGGTCTTAAACACTCCAACGCATAGAACATGAGTGGCCTTTATTCCTTATGCAAAGGACGACCCCAAAATCTATATCAGTACAAACATGATAATATTTAAGCTCAGGTTATCTATCGCCTTGATTGGGAGTCGGCTCCCTACTTTATCTATGCCTGCAACACAGTGGGTGGAAATGTACTCCTCCATAGTCATACCATCCCCATACCCTCGGGCCTTGATATTCACTACCTCACCTCGACGAGACAATCTTGTGATGAAGTATATATCATCCACTTCAATCCTCAATGGTTTCCCATCAAGGTTGAAGGACTCTATCTCCGGATCCCAGTAGTTTACTAGCAACTGGAATAACCTCACTTGAGAGCCCTCATTCCCTTGAGAGCCAAACATTTATAAAGGCAACATATTTTTAAAGCTTGTTGGGCCCTTGCATCCCTTCCCACTGCTACATCTATCTCTTCATGCTCCATCTCCCTCCATTCAATCACCATCTTGTAGATAATAAACCATTTTTTGAGTTAAAACCTTTCAAAAATGTTGATCACAGACTTATACATGGGTTGACTTGGTAACAATTGTGTATAGGGATCCATATACGCATGTAGGCTTCGCGTTTCCCATGTATATAGGGTTGTATACATAACCTGATGAAATGTCACTTGCGTACGCCCTAATTTTCATATTGCACCCTCTAATACTAAAAAAATGGGGCCTAAAATTGAAATTCAAACCGTTGAAATTGAAGTAGAGGGGATGGGAACTTACTTGGTCTAGATGGTTGCTAATTTTGTTGATCATATCTCCCGCAATCGACACTTGAAGATCGCGGGAAAAATGTCCTAAAATGCATTATGTGGGTGAAAAAACTCAAATGGTATGGTAAAATGGTCTATTTTTACTATTAGTATAAATTTTTTACCTACTTCCTATTGTTTGTGCTAATTTTCGACCTTATGGACTAATAGTGCAGTAGAAAGAATTGGTTTTTGGTGGTTTTGTCCGGGATTTTTTGTGGTTTCCAACATCACACCACCCGTTCATGCCTTCTGCAGGTATATTCTTTCATCAACATGCATGATAGGTTTTCACTCCGTCTTGCACTCTTGCATCATCCTATGACCGTGATCCATACACCCTAGGTACGAACCCATTTATTAGCGACATAGAACCTTCTTACTACTACTAGAAGTGTCGTTATTAAGTGGTAGATGCTAACCAAACATGGGTGCCCTAGTTAGAACCTTTGTGCCATTTGGTGCCCATGTAGAAATTATTCCATAGGACCGGGTGTTCCTTATAGTTTCGATATGACTTTAAGTTCGAACCACATATTCTTACTCACAATCATTCTGACCATTACTTATGGGACTCCCCTCGAGTCTTCATTAATCTCTTTTCTGACTCTGTAAAAAAAGAAAATATTTCTGAGTGAACTTGTCTCTTTCACACTCGTTAAATGGATTTGAAATGACATCTATTTGGTGTAAGTTTAACCCTTTTTCGAAACAAGTAGACTACTTACAAAAAATGAATACTCTAGTCACCATTGGCTAGAAGAGTTCTCCTGGGTATTATTTTATACTTTTTCGAGCATAGGGGGATAAATCTACAAAAAATGACATTATTTGGAGTTAAGTTGTAATCGAATTCCATCATCCTACTTGCATTATTGAGCCTATTGCCGGTTCCCTCTTTCTCGTTATAAGCCTCTTACCTCAGCAATTTGCATCACTAGCCAAGCAAAACCTTTTATATATCCTTTGCAGCTTGACACCCTGTACCCTAAGAGGAAACATCCCCCCGAGTTTCCATAACTCGCATGCACTTCCTTGCACTGAGCATAGGTATGTTCCATTTTTTGGAACTATTTTCTTACTCGTGACACTCATTTCCTCTCTTGTATCATAAAATTTCTTGACACTCATTTTACTCGCGACACTCATTTCCTCTCCTGTATCATGTACCTGTCCAAACTTACCCAATAGATCCTTACATTCTTTCAAGACATAACCACAAAATAAATCACGACAACCACTGTAGGTGATACTTGTGCTTCTGTGTTTGAAGCACCCATTTCCGTGCTCTTCACCTGGTTTTTCCATGTGTCTATTGACAACACCAACCTCATGTGAAATGATAACCATTCGACATTGCAATCATCAAACTTTGTACTAGCATATAATACTTGAGACATATAGCCCTTTTCTTCTTCATCAGTTAGGACATTAACCTGAAGAAACCTTACATTGGAAAGCCAAAGAGAATTTACTGCTTTTACATTATTCACACCAAATTTCCTGAGTATCTTCACCACATACTTATGTTATGATAACCAAGCTTGCCATATTTCCTGTCTCTGTGTATTTCTGTGCCCAGGATTTATTTTGTTGCTCCCAGATCCTTCATAACAACTTCCTAACACACTGAGCCAACCTGTTGACCTTAACCATGCTTGTGCTTGCAACAAGCATAACATATAACACCAAGATAATGAATATACCATAAAAACAATGGTTATACTCACTTCTTGTAAAATTTGTCTCACCATGAAGGAATCAAACATCTTGTAACATTTTCCTGGTATGCTTGAGGCCATACAACGATTCTTGAGTTTGCAAACAAATCTTCTATTGTGATTCTGAACTAACCATTCTGGTTGTTCCAATTTCATCCCCTTATCCAAAACACTCCATGTAAAACAATTTTAACATCTAGTTGTAACAAAACTAGTGCTAACAAAACATGAATAGAAACAAGCTTTTAACAACTGGCGAGAGTCTTTCATTGAAATCAATACCTTCCAAATACCCTTCTACTACTAGTCATGCTTTGAACCTTTCATCTTTTACTATGTTTGATTTTATAAAAGGAGATTCATCAAACACTGCATCTTTGTCCATGATGATTTTGTGGGTAGTAGGATCCCATAGTCTGCACCCCTTAACATCATCACCATATCAAATATCTACCTGTTTGATCTGGGTCCTACTTAGAGTGATGATAAAAAACATAAGCATCAAAACCGAATAATTTCACATTTGAGTAATTACCACATGGCATGTTCATACCTCTTCTTGAATCTTCATGTCTTTTGCAACCGATGGTGACCGACTTACCATATAGCACAACTGTTTTTGTCCACAACTATTCTTGCAACTTGGAATTACTGAACATGTCTATTTGATCCCAACTTCCTTGCAATACTTTCCAAGTTCCATGGATATGGACCTACCTTCATCATATATTCCCAAACACTTGATTGACCTGTCAACACATCAAACTTTCTACAGACCCACCTTTCTAACCTGGACACACTGCTCCACCTCGAACTTTGCATTCAAACAACAATGACCAAATCCGACCAAGCCGACCGAGTAAGCCTTCACCGCTTATCTCCAAACCCATTTACAATGGAGTTCACCAAACCTTTTATAGGCTTCATTACATGCAATCCATGGACACAATACCATGGGATACCCAAAAAACATGGACCCGAAAAACCACCTGCTTTGACTTAAAAAACCAGATTTAACTCATTAACTCTTTCACCGAATCAAGGCTAGCCCAACATACATGCCCCCCCATATATTCAATCTACCTAAATCTATGTCTATACTTTTCATAGGTGACCTGATAAACCATTGCTACGCATGTCTATCTAGGTGTTATGGACGTATGCCCATTTACATGCAATCAATAATTTTTACAACTCCAAGGTAAATACCACCTACTTTGACCTAAAAAACCAGATTTAACTCATTAACTCTTTCACCGAATCAAGGTTAACCCAACATACATGCCCCCCCATATATTCAATCTACCTAAACCTACGTCTATACTTTTCATAGGTGACCTGATAAACCATGGGTACGCATGTCTATCTAGGTCTTATGGACGTATGCCCATTTAAATGCAATCAATAATTTTTACAACTCCAAGGTAAATACTTTTTTTTTTCTTTCACGGTGACTCAACCATCACTGCTCTTGATGTTTCTTTATTGCTCGAGCATATCCTGCATCTTGAACTTCTATAGCTCAAAGTTAAGTTCTTGTTGTTGAATTTCTCCACCTCAAACTTAGAACTCCGCACTTTCTCCATTAGCAGCAACTCCCAAACCACTTTATGTTCCTCATATTATATGCATATCCACTTTCATTCATGTCAAACCAAAAAGGTCGCTTTCATGCCTCTCTCGATCTCTATGCACATACTTTATGTTCAATGTTTTTCCACAATGATCATTCAACGGGTATCACTCCACATGTTATTGCGGCTATCATGCCTTCTACACACGGTAAGGATCAACCTGTATAGCCCCTCTTCCAACACACAACACTCGGTTCGCCCAAATGCTCTCTGCATATACCAAGGTCAACATTCCTTCCGATAGGTGCTGAAAGCGTTAGGGAAAAGAATAATGCCCCTGCAACAAACTCAAATATCGTTCTCCCATGCCAGATCTCATCCAACTCAGCTCACCTTCTCTGATACCACTTGTTAGGCAGTGGAAGCAAAACAAAGGATAAATAGAGCATAAAACTGTGAACAACAAACCAAATACAACACAACATCAATCACGCAATTGACAGAGTGATTTATGTGGAAACCAAATGCGGAAAAAAACCACGCGCAATGATAATCGATATTCTTATTATTCAAGGGAGAATTACAATAGTCAACCCAGACATACAACCATCCTCTCCTCTCATACACACAACACCTTCTTATTGTGTTTTTCTTTCACACACTCACTACACATTGCGCTCTCACCTCTATGGGTATACTTGTATATATAACATCTCTCAAACAGTTAGACTAACTTATTATAATTAGATCCTCCAATTACACAATATGTTCACAAAAGAGTGCATGCATGCTCATTCCTAATATAGTTGCATGCATGTGCATGTGACCCCATGGGAAATTAGTTGGCATGTTTTCAACATGATGCAATGAAGACCATGAATATGAATATAAAACTTATTGATATTGATAATTATTGTTACATAAATCAATTCCCTTGAAATGTTTTGATGGTTTTAGAAGATTCATTCAATGGATATAAAAGAAGTTCATTCCCAGGTTACAACACTATACAAAGTAATTAAGATTAAAACGGGGAAATCAAAGAAGTTCATTCACAGGTGACATCAATATAGTGAACCAATCCAAAACCATCAAAATGCTACTTAGGACCATTAATCAGAAATAAACGATTAATTTTGGTTGTTCAAAATCAATTTTTTTATTCACACACTCTCAGGTATTCAAGGTTTACATACTTTTACTTTTTCCAACTGAACATGCAATCAGGTAAGCCGAACAACGAGAGATTGAAACAAGCAACTAATGTTGATCCGAATACAGAGAGATCGATTAAATGGATGAATAAATAAATGGGGTGTTGTTTAACTGTTTTACAAAATAGTTTTTTTCTTGGAATTTGGTGATACAAATTTGCATGAATTTATTATTTTTTGTTGTTTAAAATCTATTTTTGCATTTTGATTCAGTATGCTAAAAAATAATGGAGCACTTTAATTATACAAAAATAATCACTCAAATCTAACAATTTCTCACCAAATATTATGCAAATGACACCCAAAAATAAAGATGGTCAGACAAATAGATGGTGTTGAGTATAATGATGAGAGACCGAATTGATTAATTGAAGAGACGAACAACGAAAGATCAAAGTAGCATCGCGAGGGACGGAGGCACACATACGCAGGAGAGAGACAGATAATGTCGTAAACAAACATAGAGATGGTACAACTCTTACTGGAACTTGTTTTTGACCAAATACGTTTCTACACCCTTAAATACTCAACCGAAAACTTCTTTTGGCTGAAGAATATTTTTATGAAAATTGTTTTTGTTGAAAATATTAATCCTACGATGAATATTTGGAATCAACAATACCTTCCCGGTTTTGATAGCAAACAATGTTATTAAAAAATAACTTTCAGCGAAACGCATCTAGTCATTACATTGAAATTTCAGCCAAATGGCAGTAACATGTCTTCAACTAAACGATTTTTTTTGGGGATGCTACGCATTTTCGTGAAATTTTGAACACAAATTCGACAGCTATTTTCATGGATTTCTCTGCATTTATTAAATAGTTTTAGGGGTGGTTCCAATTTTTTTATTTCGAAAGATTCCAAATTGATGGGAATAATACAACAATCCTCAAGCTTTATGGGAGAGTTTGGGATAATTTGAGTTATTAAATGTCTAAGTACTAGATAAATTGTTTAAGTAATTATATAAATTGTTTGATATGTAAGCCCTGATATTATCTTTATAGATTGTTGGAGATGTGAAACCATGATACTATCTAGATTAAAAGGAGAAATTTTTGAAAATAATGAAATATTGTTGTGGATCTTGAAAAGTACATACAAATCCAATTCAATAAATCTAATCTAATCCAAAAAGATACTTATTCAAACCATGAATACCTAATTTTAAGCTTTCCAATAATCCTATGTTTTAATATATTAAAAATACTCACAAATCCAATCCAAAAATATTATTCAAACCCTATACACCTAATTCTAAGCTATCCAATCTTAATATGTTTTAATATATTAAAAATATTCACAAATCCAATCCAAAAACACTTATTCAAACCCACTATACCTAGTTCTAATCTTCCAAATATCTATATGTTTTAGTATATTAAAAACACTTATAAATTTTTATAGTTTTTTAAAATTTTAAATCTCCCAAATAAATTCAAGTATACAATATTGCATAATTATTAAATTTTTGTATAAAACCAACTAAACTATGTGAAACCAAATGTTTTAGTAAGTCTAACTAAATAATTAAATATTTAAAAAAAAATATTGAATAAGAAACTAAAATAATTTAAAAACCAAGTAAAATATGTGAAACCAAATGTTTTTTTAAAACGAACTAAAATAATTAAAAGTTAAAAAAAACTAAAAATGTTGAATAAAAAACAAAATAATTGTTTAGAAACCAACTAAAATATATTAAATGTTTAAAGAATTTAAAAATAATAAATAAAAAAACTAAAATAATCATCAGTTTTTATTATAAATCCAAATTTCAAATATAAATATGAATTAATAACATGATATTTGAAAAAATAATAAAAATTGCATTTTTTATCCCCATTGTATAATCATATAATGTATTCACTAAATGATCCTTTTATCTACTTCCTTACAAATGACCCTTTTATCCACTTCCTTACAAGCGACCAAGTACTTTTGGGTGAATCTAGGGACCGAGTGCTTTTGAGTGCAAATATTGTTATGATTTTGTTACAAACTTCTAAGACGTCCATGTTTTTGTTATCGAACGTCAGTAACCATCCCCTTTCCACGACAACTTTCTCCAATTCCCTTGCACTCGCGTCGCAGGAACAACCCACACAGACACTGTCATGACCTTTGAGATCTTTAAACAATTTCGAATACTGTGTCCACATAAATATATGAAGCCTTCTTCCGCTTGTCTCCCCATTATGGCTTATGCACTCCTTCGAAAGAGCAATGAGATCAGGCTCACGATCACGAAAATAATCCTTCGAAAGAGCAATGAGATCATGCTCACGATCACGAGAATCATAAAAATTTACACGGAATGTACTGTTGGATTACATAATTTCTATCTACCGCCATTAAATCAGAACATTCTACTCAACCACCAATCAACCACTGAGACTATTCTTCCACCGCCTCTTGTAAACACTCCAGAATCTTCCACCGACACTCGAGATGGTTTTGGGAGCTCCAGAAGTTCCCTCTCCCTCTATAAAATCAAACTCAATGTAACCATTTTGCAAGTGTGCAATAGAATTATCAGTTTCTGTGTATTCAGTTGTTTCTTTACCTCTGCCCACTCATCGTGGTATCAGAGCGAGGTGAGCGAACTATTGTGAGAGTTTGAGAGGAAGCCACAGCTTCCAGGTAGAGCAATGAGACTTGGACGCTGAGTTAGCAGCGTGAGAGTTGTGCATTGAGTTGCAAAGAGTGTCATCCGCTGTGGTGTGACGCTGCTGTGTGAGGACGATTGAACCAGAAAGTTTGGGAGAAGAGCCCAGACCCGTGAGAAGAGAATTGCCGTGGCTGAGAGAAGCGCCCAGCTCGATTTGTTGGACTAGTGGAGCCCGTGTAAGGAAGGTGAGTTTTAATTTGGTGGGTAAACCCCACATTCATGTCAGCAGCAGCTAGGAGGTTTTATTATTGTACTCATCCTCAAAAATTGTTGTATTGAGGCTGTTTGGTCGCCTTTTGATCATCTTTTCTGTGTTATCCATATACAATTGCTGTGAATGCTTTAAGAATATTGATCTGTAGATCTGAAAGCGTTTATTTATTTGAGCCTTTGGTTAATAAGATGCAAATCAAGTTCCAGAGCTGCATATTTTAGGCTTTGTTTGGTAAAATTTACAGACTGTATTGACATATATTTGGCTGAGCAACAGGTTGTGTTTTATTGCTGTTTTGGTTGATGTGTGTAATTTAATGAAGGATTGAATACAAGTTGAGGGAGGAACTGTCCATCTGCGTGTGTTTGGAGGAAATTCTACAGCAATAGTTGTCTATTATGAGTGCTATTGTATAGCTTAAATTTTGCTAAAATTTTTGGGCTTGATTTTTTTAAGAAAATGGCATCAAGCATATTTCAGCAACTCATGATTCCAACATGTTCTGGAAAAAATTATGAAATTATGATAATTGGGCATTTAGAATGAAATTAGCATTTAATTCATATGAGCTAACAGATATAGTAATGAGTGGCTATACTGAACCACAAGATGAGTCTATTTTGAGTGTTGATGAAAAGAAAAAGCTTGATGAAAATAGGCAAAAGAGTAAAAGGGCTTTGCAGATAATTGGACAAGCATTGGATGATTCGGTTGTTTGAAGGATTAAAACAGCCACTACAGC
The DNA here is from genome assembly GCA_010110895.2 of Picea sitchensis. Lineage (NCBI taxonomy): Eukaryota > Viridiplantae > Streptophyta > Pinopsida > Pinales > Pinaceae > Picea > Picea sitchensis. Next base: position 45,375 of record SNQJ01S0045038.1, read on the forward strand.
CAGGCAAACATGGAACATTCTAGAGACAGCTTATCAAGGCACTAGCAACGTAAAAATCGCCAAACTCCAAGCACTTAGAAGAGAATTTGAAAACTTGCAAATGAAAGATTCTGATTCAATAGATCAATTTACATATCGTGTTACGGAGTTGGTTAATCAAATAAGGCAAAATGGTGATGAGCTAGTAGATGAGAAGGTTGTAGAAAAGGTTTTAAGAAGTTTGCCTAGAAAATTTGATGCAATTGTTGTGGTAATTGAAGAATCTAAAGATTTAACTAAATATTCTATGGATGAGTTGGTTGGCTCCTTGAAAAACTATGAAGACAGGTTGAACAGGAATGAACATACCTCATTAGAGCATTCATTCAAAACACAAATGACATTTGGTAGAGGCAGAGGAAGAGGAAGTCCAAGTTTCAGAGGAAGAGGAAGAGGAAGAAATAATTTTCAAAGAGAAGAAAGAAAGTATCAAGACCTAAGAGAAAGGATAAATCAAAATTTCAACTCAAGGGAAAGCAATTACAATCAAGCATCTCAAAGGTATGACAAATCAAATATTCAATGTTATTACCGCAAGAAGTATGGTCACTTTGCAAATGAATGCCAAAAGAGACAAGCGGATATGAGAAAGCAGAATGCACATTTTTTTGAGAGTAGTTCTGAGACATTGTTTATTTCATGTGATGTAGCTCAAGAAAATGAAAGTAACATTTGGTTTCTTGATAGTGGTTGTAGTAACCATATGACTGGAAATAAAGGGTTGTTTGAGGATTTGAATATATCAGTTAAAGCACAAATTAAATTGGGTAATGATAATATTGTAGAAGTCATGGGAAAAGGTGTAATCAATGTAATAACAAATAGTGGAAAGAAAACTATTCCTGATGTTTACTTTGTGCCTGGTTTGAAGCATAATCTCATAAGTGTGGGACAACTTACTCAAAAAGGTTATAAAGTTTCTTTTGAGAATAATGTATTCACTATATTTGATATTCCTCCTAGTAAAGTGGTGATTGCAAGGATTAAAATGACAGACAATAGAATGTTCCCACTTCACATGAAAAGTGAAATGATGGAGAAGATTGGAGCAAGTTTCAAGGCATCAAGCCAAGATCAAGCAT
>SNQJ01S0045038.1:93822-121133 GCA_010110895.2 Picea sitchensis
AACTCCAAAATTTTGGACTCTAAGCCATCGATTTAAGATATATCACTTCATACTTACAATTCAAACCTGCAAAAATAACAGAATTCAAAAAAAAAAAATTTACAATTCAAACATGTGAAATAAAACAGAATTCAAAAATTGTGATTAAAACAAAATTGACATACATACCAAAATAGTTAAGTCTCATCCTCCAACATACTCTTTCCCACAAAATATATTGTAAACATATTTTCCAGCAAATATGAAAAACAATAATAATAAAAAAAATAACACATATTAGCATATATACTATAACTAAATATTAAATATTAAAAAATAAGAAATATTAACATACCCAACCACAATTAAACATATTTAACATAGTTACTCTCCACATTAAGCATACACGATTTAAACAATTTGTAAAATCTTATCTAAAATCTTAAAATTTTTTATAGAGAAAAATTGTGTTTTTGGTAAAAACAAATTGTGAGTTAGAGTTAGATAATAATCTGAAAATAAATATAGAACTGTGTATGAAGAAAGTTCACAAATCTCCATATTAAGTCATTCTTCCAATGAAATACTTATCTCTTTGTGGATAAAGTCCCCAATCCTCGAGGTGAAATTCTCCTTGTGGATAAAGTCCCAAATCCTTCAGGTGAAATTCTCATTCTAGGTGATCTTATTAGATCTTATTTACTCAGAAATAAAATACTAATCTCCTCAGCAGTAAATTACTTCTCTCCTCTTATGTAGTGGTCATATAATCAAATTCCACAATGCCCTTTCAAATTAAAGGACTCATAAATCTCCATATTAATCCATTCTTAAAAAAAACTAGTATTTATGAAAGTTCACAAATCTTCATTTTAAAAACCATTCTTCCGAAAAATACTTATCTGCTCTTTCTGCGGTGGAATAAATGTTCTCATATAATCTTTCATGTACATGAAGAAAACCCAAATCTGCAGATATATATTACGTCATTCTTCAAAGACCATTTAAATATTTCATCTTTGGGATATATTCATATTACATATAATCAAATTCTCTTTGAAATTATGTGTGAACTAGCTCACATATAAAATATGTGTGAGCTAGATCACATATACATATGCATAGCTTATTTGTAAATCTACTTGAATGTTGGTTTTTGTGGTTAGTAACCAATTTAGTTAAGGATTTGAGAATACCCTCGCAAGAAGGAATTCACTTCATTGTATGTAGAAAACACAAATGTCCATACTACGCCATTCTTGGACAAGAAAGAAAGGAATGAAATTGAAGAAAATTTAGAAACTTTCCATTTTCTGATGTGGGATAGAGTATGTTATCAAATAATCAAATGTTCAAGTTCAAAATTAGGTCTTCATCATGATCTAAACTTAAATAAGTTTGAATGTACATTATTTAAGGACAACAATAAGCTTATATAGGGGTTCTATATATTTCAAAATAATTGATCAAAGCATTGAATATGAACTAAGCATTAAATAAGAACTTGACTAAACTAAAAATTTGAGAAAACAAAAATTTAATAAAAGTAAAAAACATACATTTATGAATCATCCTGAATGGACACATCCTTCTCAAATATGGGTGCTTCCTCCACATCCTCCTCAATCCCAATCTCCCTCCCAAGCACATTCTCAGGTACTCTCTTCTTCAGATCACCCTATATAACACATTTCAAATTTGAAAATTTGAAAAATTAAATTTAAATGATTATAACACATTAAATTTAAATGATTTTAACACACTAAATGATACCTGTGAACTCCCACCCTCTTCAAACTCTCCCAATGAGAATTGAGACAAGCCTCCCCAAGTAGTAGGAAATGGAATAGGGATATGTTAACAACACAACTAAGAACTAAATCTAGAATTCAATGTGTTCACATTTATACAAAATTATAAATGTTGTTGATCTCTTATTCAAATGATTGGATATTGAACAACTAAAGTGCTCATCTATGGATATTAGAAAAGACATACTTGATTCAACCCATCCAAATTTAAACTTGTGGAATCAAGTCCCCTATTTACTAGAGATTCATTTAACATACCTCCAAACTGCAATTAATGACAATAACAACTCGATTATTATTATAGATACAATGATATCTAAATCTAGAATTAAAAGTAAACTATCCTAAAATGCGTAAAAAATTTACTAACTAGAATACATACCAATCTGTTGTTCAGGTCATCATTCTGAATGACATTCTTCTAACCATCACGACAAAATTTTGCATACTCTTTAACATCTTCTACTGAGATGGTATCTAACTCCGCATCTGTTTTATAAACAAATATAACCCGAGAATTGACTTCCGCTCGCTGACGGTTCATGCCAACATCAACACCATAAAAAACCGCTTCCAAATTTTCCTCGGTTGCATTCCTAGCCTCTTTTTGAACATCTGATGTATCTCGCAACTCTGAATGTGAAACAAATGCCCCTATTGGACGAGGTACTAAAGGTTGTGGAGGCCTTGACAATGTCGCATTTGGATATGCCCCTTTGTGATCATATGTCCGTCCTTTACCAGCCCATAATAATCAGACGGTAGACTAGTATAATCAGGGTGCATGTGCAAGAAAAACTTTGCATAAAAGTGTCTTACAAAATAGTGTGGAACCTCATCGTTCCACGACAATTTCTCATATGCTGCCAAAAATCTATTATACAAATGTCTTGCAATGTTGGGGTGCTTAAAATATTGCATCTTCAACATCTGCCGCTTTGACCCATCTTTAAAGTTGAACATCGAAATTACATCTTCTTTTGAAAATTTATTTTTTGTTGTCTCCTATTTATCAGGGCCCATCACGTTTAACTTTCGTCGCCTCATTAGATCGACAAAACTGTCAGTGGTTGGCCCCATCTTTTGATATGCATCCATAAAGTTTTTACAATGAATGAAAAACAATTTGCAAGCTTTGTTTATCTTCTAAGGGAGTTACAAAACCACCAAATCATTTTCCAACCTCCTTTTAACACCTGAGTATCTCTCAAGGGTCATTTCTTCAGTAATCCCTTCCTAGGGAAGTTCATCACCAACATCCGAAGGATAGGTGGACGTAGGTGTGTAATCTTTTGTTTCTTGATAATGCGGCCTCCTAAATCCACCTTCATCCTCTGCACCAACATTAGAATCTTCATGACAACCACTCTCTCTTTCATTTTCGTCCCTTTCTCTAAACTCATTGTCTACATGCACATTTTAAAGTAATTACAACATTTAACTTGACATAAATTTAAATACACAAAAATACAAAAAAAATAAACAAAATCAAAGAAAATTACGAGAAATATTCTCTTGTCCTGAGGTATTCCCTACATTCTCAGGTGTAGGAGTATCAATGTGCAACCTATCTAAGAAGTATGTATCCATAGCACTTGCTTGAGCACATTTTGCAGTTGATCTATTCACAGAGTCGTTTAAAAATCTCCTCTGACGATATTGTTATTTGTCACTCGGAGTCTTAGTCGAAGAAGGAGTTCCTCTTCTTCCTTCTTGGGAGAGCCTAGAGCATTTGCGAGGAATGTTTGAAGAATCGCATGTCGACATATCTCCTCAATATCTATCCTTTGGAAATTCATGAAAAGTTAATCACAAGGCAAGTATAAATTAATATCTCCAACATTGACCAACAAAAATTATGAAGAAAGAAAAAAAAAAGACAAAATTAATAGAAATGTTCTTTATGTTAGACACAATTATAATAGGGTGATGCATAACTCCACTACCCATGCCCATTTCAAATATATTTTGGTTCCTTAATATTAGCACAAATAACCTTGGGAAATCCACCAATAGTACATGGGTCAAAGTCTGGTAACGGAGTAGCGGTTATCTATATGGGTAATCAGATTTCATGCATCCAACAGGTATGGAGAACAGTCCATGAAAATCAATGATTAACTTTACGCCATGTTTGGTTGGATGCAAGAAATATTCCATCTACAAAGTAATGGCACTAAGTATCAACAGGTTTGCATTACACTTGGAGGGGGCAATAATAGAGAAAATGTATTATATGATTGCAAGTTGTTGGAATTCTATTTATGATGAACCTTTTTATATACTAAGCGTCTGTGATTATATGATTTGACTTTGCTAAAAATTCATTTATATGAGGTTATAAAGCGTTGTTTATATGTTTATCGGCCTTCTTCCAGTGACCTCGTCGATACAGGGGCTGAGAATGGCCTCTAAATCATTTTGGTAGAACCATCCTTTTAGAAACCCCGTGGATAACCAGGACTTGGTCAGGTGATTCCAATGCTTGTGTAAATACAAAGGGTAATACATCACCATCTTCAACTAGTATCTTATCCAAAGGTTAATAGGATCTCATATTCAACTAAATATTTGATCCAGGTGGATATCGGTGGCCACTCACCTTTTCCAACTGGCTCAAAACAACTTTCTGGCGATTTTGACAATTTACTATTTTTAGCAGGTTTTAACTTCCGGGGCCACTTTGAGGGCCTAAATGAATGTTTTTAGATATATAGATTCTCAATGCTATTCAAAGACATTATTGAACCCCCAAACTGAATCTCCTCAACGATACCTTTCCAACGAGCTATCATACGCCTAAAACAGAGATCGTATGCAAAAGTTACAGCCCCGGGAAGTTGATGTACTAACTTACCCAAACGGGGTCCACATGACTTTTGACACTTCATCTCCTAGGGTTATGTTTTTGGATGTCTAGGACTTTTGGCATTCTCTTTTATTTTAAAATGGCCTTAAGATCCTCATTGTAATGATCTTCTTACGAATGCGAGTAGCCATCACATTTCTTCTCAGAGATAAGCTACCACCATTCTAGCGAGTCTTTCACTTTGTATTTTTTACAGTCTCTGTACATTTCTCTGATTAATAGAAATCATGTATTATTGTATATCTGTGTTTATGGTTGCATATCTGATACATTTCTGTTATATTATTGAATATATGCAATATCTCTGTGCATTTCTTTATTATATCTCCGCTCTCATTTCGTACCGAAAATAATCCGGATCAATGTTTGTTTAAATACAAAGGGTAATAGATCATTAAAAAGGGTCAATGATCTATTAGCTCTGTTATCAACAATTCTGGTATCGGGGCACAAAGGCACACAGATCTGCAGGATTTCCCAGGAAGCACCCAAGCGCAGCACGAAGGAACCTCTTTTCAGTTACAATTTGAGCGAATGGGTGAAGTTTTGCTGACGGCCACCGAGATCCACCTATAAAGTTGATCAACGGTCGTCGAAATTTTGGGGCTGCCAAGTTGCCCCAGGGTTAATGAAAAAGATAGCTCCATTAATTCAAGACAAATCTGGGTCATCCGATCCAATTGGGACAGGTGGCTTCCAGTCGGTGTATCGGGGATCAAAGTTTTGGGAAACAAGGAGCCTCCCATTCATTGCAGTTGAGATCGCCGATCGGTGAAATGCTGAAAGCGCCTTTGAAGCCGAGCCCATGGTCCTAGAACTAAGTCATTTCAAGTGAGCCTGTAAATGAGGGTGGATCCCTTTTAAATATCGAATTTTCCCTCGTCCATTCATCCTAAGGATGCGTGGCGCAAGATCTGGCCCCGTCGGCATTTTGACATTCGATATTTCGTGGGGTGAAAGTTTTATGTATTCGAACATCGCGAAACCCCGAACCCCGACAGCGCTGAAAGCGCCAAAACTGGGGCCCGTGACATCACGAAACACTTTCAGCCGTCCATCCAAAGGGGACACCTGGCGGAAAACTGATCCATCTCGGCGTTTCACCTATCGCGACTCCAAAGTGAAAAAAGAAGCTCCATTATGATCCGATGCACGAGATGTTGGGATAGTCCTAGCCCTGGGCCCACAACAGCGTTGGGTGAGTTCAAAACTGTCAGATCTCAGAGGGTTGCGTGGCACCAGATTGAGCCGCCTCGGCGTTTCGCTCATCGTGATTTCTAAATGCAGGGATTAGCTCCTTCCCATTCACGAATGCCGAAAGCGTCGTGGTCACAGTTCGTGGTCACTTGGAGAAAGAAGGGAGCTGTGTACAGAAGGCTAGCGACATCGAGTTCAGTTACAGAGGAGATCCTTGCGAGGTCCAGGCGCCATCGGGTCCGATATCATACTGTTTCTTGCTTGGAGTAAATGAAGGCAAGAGCGGGTGGTTGAAACCTCCTTTCATTCATTAAGTGAGGGGAATGGAGGGTTTGGCAAGCCATCTGTTCGCAGAGGTCCTGTGTATTGATTTTCTCAAAGAAATCCATGCCGAAGTCCTCAACTTGACAGAGAAGTCGACGCACGCTAGCCGAGCACTTAATGGCTCAGCTACCCTCCTTACAGGAGCCATGCATAATTAAGATGGAACTTAAAGAAAGATATTGGTACGAGTTTGACTGAAGGGACACCAAGCCTTGGGTGACTGGGCATGCCTCTGTGAGGTAAATTTTCCTGAGTATATAGACTCAATCATTGTATTCTGTAAGTATCGATGGTTGAGCAAAGCTCCTGATTGTAAAGTTTTGATGAAGCACTGATCGCTCTGGTTAATGTATATGGCACTGGAGACTTCTTACTTTATGGATGCCAGCCTCTTTTTCCATCTCTTTGTCTACTGTGTTAGAACAAATCAGAATTGGAGGATCCAGTCGAGTTGTAGCTGTTATAGGATGATGTAGTTTGGATCACTGCAACAGTTACATTGTTTCTAATTGGTTCTTGTGAATTTCTTAGCGCTGAACGACTTGGAATTGGAGGATCCAGTCGAGTCATCATTCAGCTCCTTGAGGCTCTGGACCAAGAGGATCTTGGCTTCCGAGCTTTTCATCCTCAAGCTTTCAAAGGCTTGTCGCCTGAGGCAGTCTTGATCGCCCTTCTCACAAGTCTTCCCGCTACCACCCTTTAATCCATTTACTGACAGAAGTTGGATCAAGACCTCCCTTGCTGCATACATACCAGGCCCGGTCTCCTGAGTTAAAGTTTTATCTTCTTGAGTCTCTATCCATTTGATCACCCCATTAAAAAAATCGTGACATAAAAACTGATGGGCGTCGGGATCTGCTCCTGCAAGCAATCCAGGAGTGACTTCTGACGCTAACATTTCTGGCGCCGTTGCCGGGGACGAAGTTGAATATTTTCCCCTGGATTGAATGACAATGATCAACTGATTCTGAAGGTGCATCATATATCAGAATTATCAAGATTGCTGCTGTGCACCTGGCGACTCCATTGTGACGACTCCACTGGGGGAGAACCTGCTCTATTAATTGTGGCTTTCAGAGGTAGACACACGCGGTCTCATCCATAGCTTCCTCTAGCTACACCTAAAACTAATCCGGAGGTGGTTCTCAGAAGAGGAAAGAACTCTACAGAAGAAGCTTCCATCGCCAAACCAGGTAATCCGCCATATCCTTCTGTGGGAACTCCTTTTTCTCCTCCTCAGTTTCTTGACAGACCTGTTTCTGAAGTTTCTCGTTTCCTGAATTTCAGGAGTGTTCCTGTTGAGTTTTCCTCTCATGTTCTGGCACCGGAGGGACAAGACTTTGTCACTCCCCTCTCCCCTGAAACTGCACCTTGGCGTAGACCCAGGACCACAGAAGATTTCCCCACTCCTATCTTTACTACTCCTGTGCAAAGAAAAACACCTGCTAACTTGAGTTCATTAGCTTTCTCTCTAAATCCTCTCTTGTTTCCCACTCCACTTCGAGACTCATTTCCAGTAGCCCCTTTGCGAACTCCTTCTCCTCCAAGTTCTCCTCCACCCAATATTCCTATGGTTGGTGCTAATCCCCCTTTAAATAGAATGGATGCCATAGTCGCTGCCAGATATGCTCCCCTAGTTCTACCCCATCCTATGAATCCTCTCCCTGTTGGAGATTACTTGAAATACATGCCCAAGTTCACTGGGGAAGGAGACATAACTGCCGAAGAGCACATGGCTGCTTTCTACAGTTACGCAGACAACCTCAACATTGAAAATGAAGATGTCTGGATGAGAGTCTTCGTCCAGAGCCTAGATGGCGAGGTGAGGAAGTGGTTTAGAGGATTGGCTCCAGGATCTATTGCTGGGATTGAGGCTCTAGATAGTGCTTTTCTGAGGCAGTGGGGAGATAGGAAGGATTTCATGTATTACATGACAGAGTTCGGATCTTTGAAGAAGATGGATGGAGATTATATCTTCAACTTCTCCAAAAGATTCAATAAGATGTATAATAAGATCCCCGCCGAAATAAGCCTTCAGAAGCCTCAACCAATATTTCTTATGCCAGTGCGCTTGGACCCGATTTCTGTCTTTTATTGAGAGAAAGAAGAGCCACCTCCTTGGCTCAAATGCAATATGTGGCCATAGAGATGGAATCCAATGTGCTAGCAGCTGACAGAATAAGGAACAAGGCCAACGTAGACAGAAGAAAGGGAAGATCAGAAGCCTCAACGTCTGGCCAGTCGGTGCCCCACCCTCAAGTGGACGAATTGACAAAACTGGTGAAGTCTCTGTCTGCAGAGATGGAGAAAATGAAGGTGGAGGGAAGACAAGCGTACAGGGGCCCTCAAAACGCCGAAAACAAAGGAGGTTTCAGGAGGCCCAACAATATAACTCCCCCGACTATGCAGAGAGAAAAGGGAAGAGACAGAGAAGACCAGAAGACTCAGGCCCCTTTTCAAAATAATTTTGTGGTCGAGGGAGAAGAAGGGGAAATAGATGAGCTTGATCCTAAAATCCATTGCTTCGGAGACACTCCTCATTTTCCTCATCTCAACCAATCAGTATATGAGGAGTCTCTCATGGACAGTCAGCTAAATGAACTGAGTAAGGGAGACAAGACTAGTGGCAGCCAAGGCAGATATGATCTGAGGTCTAAGAAAAGGACAACAGCACTTGATGTTCCTGAGTGGTCCACTAGAATAGAGAAGCCTGCTAATGAAGTAGCAGACAGTCACAGAGGTAAGAAGACCCAACCCCTCTCTCCCATTATCCAGAGTCATTTTCCTGAAATAAGAGAAATACCAAAGCTCTCATCTTCTTTTAATTTCGAGCATGAAATTCAAAAAATTAGAATCCCTATGCCCCTGACAGAATTGATTAAACATGAAGGGTTCAAGAAACGCTTCTCTGAGATTTTACAGTCTGAGGTCTCATACCTTCCCACAGAATCCATCAATTTACAAGATGAAAAGCCTGCAGTTATTCTAGGTCCTATGGTAGAAGATAGGAATGACTCATCCTCTCCCTTCTACACTTCCTTGAACATACATGACAAGGTACTGCACAATTGTTTGATGGATTCGGGGGCTTCTCATAACCTCATGCCCAAAACTGTCATGGAAGAGTTAGGACTAGAAGTGACCCGAGCCTATCATGACCTCTACTCCTTTGACTCTAGGAAGGTTTAGTGTCTAGGAGTTATCAAAGACCTGGTCGTGACCTTGTTTCAGTTGCCCATGAAAAGTGTGGTCATGGATATTGTAGTGGCCGATGTGCCCCCAAAGTTCGGTATGTTGTTATCAAGATATTGTATAAAAAGACTGGGGGGAATCTTGTAGATGGACCTCACATATGCTACTATCCCAGTGTTTGGAGGAGAGCATAGAAGGCTATAAAGAGAAGCCCAATTGGCATATATAATCAGTGATGAGACCAACCCTACCAATCATCCCATCTTTGCCTTGGAAACTGATTTAGGCTCTAGTATACTACAACTCACCCATGCCCTCGAGCCTCCTCTAAAACTTAGAAAGTGGCCCACCATGTCCCCTAAGCTTCCTCTCTCCATCACCCCTGTCTGGAAAATGTTCTTCGATGGAGCCTCTTCCAGGGAAGGTGCGGGTGTTGGGGTGTTTTTTGTATCACCTGCTCGGGAAACCATATCTCTGTCATACAAACTAGCATTTGAGGCTACCAGCAATGTGGCAGAGTATGAAGCTCTTATCCTAGGACTAAGAGCCGCAAGGGAAATGGGAATTCAGGAGGTAGCAGTGTTCGGAGATGCAGAGTTGGTGGTCCAACAGGTCAGAAACGCTTATCAGGCTAAGCATCCTCGACTCAGAAGCTACAGAAATGAGGTGTGGGACCTAGTTGACAGTTTCTTCTCAGCATTTAACATTTCTTTCATCCCAAGAGAGGAGAACACAACGACAAATTCTTTGGCTACATCAGGAAGAAATTTCAAAGTACCCTTGCCGCCCAAATTTAGATATGATGTAGAAGTAAAATACAGGCCCTCCATACCTGACAACGTCAAACATTGGAAGGTATTCGAGGATGATCTCGATATCAAGAGGTTCTTGGAGACTGTCGAAGAATTTTCAGAGATGCATATCGACCAAGACTCTGTCTTAGAAGAAGGGCTTAATGGGGGTAATTTTCTGAATAAGATTGCAGAGCGTAACATTGTGCAGTTGCCCAACAATCATATTCCAAGGGGATTGGTTCCTTTGGAAAGGCTTTTTGATAGAAATGACATGTCATTAAAAAGAGAGACCTCGGAGGATGACACTGGTACTATTCAGTGCAACATTGGGACCGAAAGGGAGCCCAAGTTTGTCAAATTGTCAATAAGTCTGACAAAGGAGCAGAGATCCGCATACATTGGAATTTTGAGGGAATTTGCTGATGTGTTTTCCTGGACCTACGAAGACCTCAAAACCTATGACACCTATGTCATCGAGCATAAAATCCCACTAAAAGAGGAGGCAAAGCCATTTACGCAGAAGCTGAGACAGATCAATCCTATGCTGCTGCCTATCATGGAGAGGGAAGTGAAGAAGATGCTTCAAGCTCATATCCTTGTACCATTGAGATATTCAGAGTGGGTGGCCAACTTGGTTCCAGTAAGGAAAAAGAAAGGAGAGATATGACTCTGTGTAGACTTCAGAAACCTGAACAGGAACTCACAAAAGGATAACTACCCCTTGCCAAAGATGGAACATATACTGCAGAGGGTAACCAAAGCTTCCAGGATGTCCATGATTGATGGTTTCTTTGGCTACAATCAAGTCTCTGTTTTGCCTGAGGACAGGGAAAAGATGACATTTACCACTCCATGGGGGACATTCATGTACGCCAAGATGTCGTTTGGGTTAATGAATGCAGGGGCAAAGTTTCAGCGTGCCATGGACACAGCTTTTGTTGGGGAAAAGGATAAGTTTGTGGTCGTTTATCTGGATGACATCACAGTGTTTTCAAAATCTGATAAATAACACTGTCATCATCTCAGGAAGGTTTTCCTGAAATGCATAAATTATGGCATCTCATTAAACCCCAAGAAATCTCTGTTCGCCATGCAGGAGAGAAAGTTACTAGGCCACATAGTATCAGCGGAAGGAGTCAGGATTGACCCTAGCAGAGTTGAGGCGATATAAGCCTTATCGATCCCAAGGTCCAAGAAGGAGGTCCAATATTTCCTTGGTAAAATTAATTTTCTGAGGAGGTTTGTACCTAACTTTGCTGAGGAGGTAAAGCTTATAACAGCCATGTTGAAGAAAGGAAATGAAGTAAGGTGGACCCCTCAATCATGACATTCCTTTGAGAAAATCAAGAAGGCCCTGACTGAAGCTCCTGTGCTTATCAGTCCCGACTACTCGAAGGATTTTCTTATTTTCTCCTTTGCCTCACCTGACACAGTGGCTGTTGTTCTATTACAGACAAACTCCATTGGGATAGAGCAACCTATTGATTATTTCAGCCGAGCATTGAGGGATGCCGAAGTTAGGTATGACACTATGGAGAAGCAGGCCTATGCTCTAGTGAAATCTCTCAAAGCTTTTAGAACCTACGTCCTGCAGTCAAAAATCATTGCTTATGTCCCCTCGACTGCTATTAAAGATATTCTTATTAAGCTTGACATAAACGGGAGAAGGAGTAAATGGATAGCCAAAATTTTGGAATTCGACCTGGAAATAAGGCCCACCAAATTGATCAAAGGTCAAGGTTTAGCCAAGCTGTTGGCTGAAGAAAACTGCCAAGCTCTGGGTATAAGTTTCATAAGCGAATGCTCAACAATTCCACAAAGTCAGCTGTCTAAAATGGACCCTCGAAGAGAGCCCCCATTAGCTTGATGTCCTTGGTATAAGGATGTCATATACTTTCTGCAAAAGCTGCGGCCTCCAGACGGCCTGCAAAGAAGCAAAGCAAGAGCTCTGAAGCTCAAGGCAATTAGATACTGCCTTATCGATCAAATTTTATATTGGAAAGACCCCCTAGGAGTGCTTTTAAAATGAATGAGTCCACAAGAGGCTGAAATGATCGTGGTTGAATTTCATAGCGGCCTGTGTGGAGGGCACCATTTCTAGAAAGCCACAACCCACAAAATCCTCAGGGCTGGATACTACTGGCCTACCATGTTCACTGACGTCTGCAAAAGGATCAGAGCCTGCATCAAATGTAAAAAAATTGTAGGAAATCAGCAGCTCAAGTCTTTGCCATTAAATTCGATAGTGGTTTCAAGACCTTTCCAGCAGTGGGGCCTAGATTTTATTGGAGAAATTCACCCTGCTTCCAGTGGGCAACGCAGGTGGATCCTGACTGCTACGGATTTCTTTACCAAGTGGATTGAAGATATCCCTACCAGGAGTACTTCCCACAAGGTAATCATTGGATTCCTATTGGACCTCATCACGAGATTCGACTACCCAAGTAAAAGTGTCACTGATAACGCAACCGCTTTCGGGTCTGAGCCAATGGCCAAGTTCTGTGAGCAGTTCAAAATCAAGCTGATTCACTCCACCCCATATTATCCACAGGGCAATTTTTTAGCAGAATCCTCCAACAAAAGCCTGATAAGGATCATCAAAAGGCTATTGGAAGACAACAAGAAGGCCTGACATTCCAGATTAAAATTTTCTCTATGGGCCGACCGAGTGACCACAAAGAGATCTATCGGTGTCTCTCCTTTCCAACTAGTCTATGGAGCGGAGGCTATTTTCCCTTCTCATTTAGCCATTCCTGTAGCAAAATTCCTCCAGGACCATCAGGGGGAGCCTGATGACATGATCAGAAGGATTCATCAGCTAGTGGAGGTCCAGCAGGCTAGGGAGCAGACAGTGGACAGAATTCAGAACCATCAACAAAAGATCAAGTAGGTTTTCGATAAGAAGGCCAAGAAGGAGAGGTTCCAGATAGGAGACCTGGTGCTGAAATGGGATGCTCCTAAGCAAGATAAGGGCAAACATAGAAAATTTGAAGCCCTATGGATTGGGTCTTTCAAAATCTCTGAGACTTTCTCAAATAACACGTACAGGTTGCGAGGTTTGGAAGGAGAAGAAGTTTTCAGCAGCCCAGTGAATGGGCATTTTCTGAAGAAATGTCTTGTTTGAGTCTCAGATGGCTCCTTTGTTTGTAAATATTGTCCTTTTTGTTTCTTTGTTCATTTTCATTTTTTATTTTTCGGCTTAATAATGACTCCATAGCCCAACAACAAGGCATTGAAACTGCAAAATGAGTCCTTAGAGCATCGCGGGGATGACTCTATCCCACATGGAGCCTAATGTTAGCAACAATTTTGGTATCAGGGCACAAAGGCACACAGATCTGCAAGATTGCCCGAGAAGCACCCAAGCACAGCACGGAGGAACCTCTTTTCAGTTACAATTCGAGCGAATGGGAGAAGTTTTGCTGACGGCCACCGAGATCCACCTATAAAGCTGATCAATGGTCGTTGGGATTTTAGGGATGCCTAGTTGCCCTAGGGTTAATGCAAGAGATAGCTCCAATAATTCAAAACAAATCTAGGTCGTCTGATCCAATTGGGACAGGTGGCTTCCAGTCGGTGTATTGGGGATCGGAGTTTCGAGAAACAAGGAGCCTCCCATTCGTTGTAGTTGATATTGCTGATCAGTGAAATGCTGAAAGCTCCTTTGAAGTCGAGCCCATGGTCCTAGCACTAAGTGATTTCAAGCGAGCCTGTAAAAGAGGGTGGCTCCCTTTTAAATATCGAATGCCCCCTCGTCCATTCATCCTAAGGACGCGTGGTACAAGATCTGGCCGCGTCGGCATTTCGACATTCGAGATTTCATGGGGTGAAAGTTTTATGTCTTCGAACATCGCGAAACCCCGAACCCTGACAGCGCTGAAAGCGCTGAAACTGGGGCCCACGACATCACGAAACACTTTTAGTCATCCATCCAAAGGGGACACCTAGCGGCAAACTGAGCCATCTCGACGTTTCGCCTATCGCGACTCCAAAGCGCAAAAAGTAGCTCCGTTATGATCCAATGCACGAGATGCCGGGATAGTCTTGGACCCGGGCCCATAGCAGTGTCGGGTGAGTTCAAAACCGTCAGATCTCAGAGGGACGCGTGGCAACAGATTGAGCCGCCTCGGCGTTTCGCTCATCGCGATTTCTAAATGCAGGGATTAGCTCCTTCCCATTCATGAATGCCGAAAGCACCATGGTCACAGCCCGTGGTCACTTGGAGAAAGAAGGGAGTTGTGTACAGAAGGCCAGCAATGTTGAGTTTAGTTACAGAGGAGATCCTCACGAGGTCCAAGCACGATTGGGTCCGATCTTATACTGTTTCTTGCTTGGAGTAAATGAAGGCAAGAGCGGGTGGTTGAAACCTCCTTTCAATCATTAAGTGAGGGGACTGGAGGGTCTGGCAAGCCGTCTGTTCGTAGAGGTCTTGTGTATCGATTTTTTCAAAGAAGGCCATGCCGATGTCCTCAACTCGACAGAGAAGTCGGCGCACGCTAGCCGAGCACTTAATGGATCATCTACCCTCCTTACAGGAGCCATGCATAGTTAAGATGACACTTAAAGAAATATATTGGTACGAGTTTGACTGAAGGGACACCAAGCCTTGGGTGACTGGGCACACCTCTATGAGGTAAATTTTCCTGAGTATATAGACTCAGTCATTGTATTCTATAAGTATTGATGGTTGAGTAAATCTCCCGATTGTAAAGTTTTGATGAAGCATTGGTCGCTCTGGTTAATGTATATGGCATTGGAGACTTCTTACTTTATGGATGTCAACCTTTTTTTCCATCTCTTTGTCTACTGTGTTAGAACAACTCGGAATTGGAGGATCCAGTCGAGTTTAAGCTGTTATAGGATGATGTAGGTTGGATCACTGCAACAGTTACATTGTTTCTAATCAGTTCCTGTGAATTTCTTAGCCCTGAATGACTTGGAATTGGAGGATCCAGTCGAGTCATCATTCAACTCCTTGAGGCTTTGGACCAAGAGGATCTTAGCTTCCGATCTTTTCATCCTCAAGCTTCCGAAGGCTTGTCGCCCGGGGCAGTCTTGCTCGCCCTTCTCACAAGTCTTCCCTCTACCATCCTTTAATCCATTTACTAACAAAAGTTGGATCAGGACCTCCCTTGCTGCATACATACCAGGCCCGGTCTCCTGAGTTAAAGTTTTATCTTCTTGAGTCTCTATCCATTTGATAAACCCATTAAACAAACTGTGACATAAAAACTGATGGGCATCGGGCTCTACTCCTGCAAGCAATCCAGGAGTGACTTCTGACGCTAACAAGCTCAAATTCTTGTGTAAATGAAGCTTTTTCATGAAATATTGATGTCACTTATCAGTTTCACTATCAATGCAAAGAGATTGTTACATATTTCAATGAATCTATTTTGGAGGTTGAGGGAATGACTAAGACAACTGAGAGGGGGGGTGAATCACTTGTTACTGTGCTTAAACAATTTTAAGTCTATTAAAACATTTTTAATCTTCTCTAAGTAACCATAAATATTATACAACATATGGACAACATAAATAATGAGCATCAGTCAAACATAAGATATACACAGAGACAGATTTTCACGAGGAAACCCGTAAAGGGAGAAAATCTCTTCTTCTTCGAAATGATAGGCAATCCTTTAAGTTATGTACATCATCTATAATTGAGCACCAAATCAATGTGAGACTACTACCTATATTTTACAAGCTCCAACTTGTTTGAGAGCACCAACTCTCTGATTTCTCTAGCACCCACTAGAAGTAAGTTTCAACACCCTAAATGTTCCATCACCAACTAGATTTATACAAGAACCAACTTGTTTGAAAGCACCAAATATATGATTTCTCCTGCACCCACTAGAAGGAATATTCAACTCCCTAAATGTTCCAACACCAACTAGATTTATACAAGCACCAACTTGCATATAGAAAAACTCTGTGTTTTCCCAAGCACCACCCTGCCACCATGTTTTCTAGCCACAACTAGATGGAAGCTACAACTCCAAATATTCAAGAATCAACTTGAATATCAAAGGACCATAGTCCTCTCTAGAACCACCCTACCTCCCTGATTATAAGTAAATGATAGAATAACAAAAAATGCTGGTGTTATTATTCTTACCACTTCTCTTCTGTCTTGCAATTTTTCTATGCTTCTATCTATTCTACAATTCTGCTATGCTTCAAACTATTCTGCAATTCTTCTCTTGCTTCTGTCTGTTCAACATATGTTACTCATCTTTAAGTTTTATCGCACACTACGCATTCTGTCAGTCTCACACTACGCATATTGTAATTTTCCCTATCTTACAGTTCAACTCATTTTTCGTTTTTGCTAATGTTGCACAGTCGCTTCATATCTATTTATCCACACTAACATCTTTCTCGGTTACACCTCGAATCTCCAAGAAAATGAATCAGCAACTGAATCGCCAATCGTTCAAGAATCATGATTCAATGTAGGTAACTGAATTGCAACTGAACAGTTAATCATCAAAATAAACAGTGGCCCTTCAATCATATTTCTAATTCACCTGCACCATTAGATTACAAGTGCTAGGTCTTGCACTTATCCCATATGCCCATTAGTTGTGACCACGGGCCTAATCAAAATGCATTTCGCATTTTGCATTTCAGAAATCCTATGTCGAAGGGTCTCGACACTCCAAGTTGCGATCCCCGAAATGGAGCCTAGCTTCATGCTAGCTCCTCCCTCTCATATGACCATCGGCGGTGACCACAGCCTACACCAAGAGGCATTTCGTATTTCAAAATTTTTGTGAAGAGGCTTCTCAACACTTTTAAGTCACGATCTCCAAAATTGCTTCAGGATAGACTGGTATGAAATGGGTCAAACCCACTTATCCTAAGCTTGAGCACAAATTGCGCATTCCGCTAAGTAGCAGGCTGACTCGGGTGGCCAGGATTTGCGTGTCTAGATCTGTAGTTGAGGTTTGATTTCAGACCCCCCTTGCCATTCTGCCCTTAATAAAGGGGGGGGGGTCTGGAATGGGCGGCTTCGCGTGGGTCCCCCTAAAGCCACTTACCACTTTCACCTCTCACCGACGTGTGTCTCCTCTACCTCTCTCTCTCCTCGCCTTGTCACATCTCCCACTCGACGGTTGCTAAGGCTCTCAAAGCAAATCAATAGTTCACGATCTCCCTTCGATCAATGACTCAGATTAAGTCACGTTTTCTCATTTCGCGATTTCAAAGGATAACTCACCTTATTTCTTTGACTTTCCAGTCAGCAAAATGAAAATCACTTTCCACGTGTCCTTCTTGAAGATGGACGGTCCTCTTGATTTCAGGTTTTTGTAGGTCTGCTTCATATTGCATGTAAAGATCGTGCTCATTCTTATAGATCCAATGATGGTCAGTCTTCGGACCCTGATTTGATGCCTTAGATATGTTCTCGTCTACTGTGTGCTCCTCCTATCTGAATTCAGATCGGACGGTCATCAGGAATTATGAATGTGATCCAATGATCATTGTTGCTCTTCACTATTGATCCTTCCATTGCCATGCTATTATCGATGTGCTGCTAATCGTGCTGATATTCGCGATCAATGAAAAACACACACACCTTGCCTTCTGTCAATAAGTATGCCAACAATCTCCCCCTTTGGCATTAATGGCAACCTTGAACCTGAAGAGAACCTGAAGAGAACTTCACTCTACACTCTTTACCTAGATTTCTACTCTCTCTGTTGAACATGCAACCATTACCACATTGCTTACCATTACCACACTTTTCTCCCCCTTTGACATCAATGTCAAAGCAGAAACATGTTCCCCTTGAGCTATTGCAGTACATACTCCCCCTGTCAACTATGAGAAACTTAGAAATACAACATATATTCAATAAGTACTCCCACTGACCAGGTGAACAGATTAGATGAAAAAAGTTCTAACCCCCAACTTCTGACAAAGATATCCAAAATGGGTCGCTACTAACGGTTTACTAAAGTTATCAACTATCTGTTCCGTGGAAGGAATATAATGCAGCTGAATAACTTTGTTTGTAACTTGTTCTCTGAGAAAATGATATTTTATTGGGATATGCTTAGTTTTGGAATGAAGAACAGGATTCTTGGAGACACTAATGGCACTGGTGTTATCACAGTGAATTGCAATCAGATCAATATAATTTACCTTCAAATCTGCAAGAGTTTGGATCATCCATAAAATCTGTGTGTAGCAAGTAGTAGCAACAATGTACTCTGCCTTTGTAGTTGATAAGGAAATAGATTCATGCTTCTTACTAATCCATTCTACCAACGAGTCACCCGAGAAGAATGCACCTCCATTGGTGCTCTTTCTCTCATCCACACAATTTTCCCAATCAACATCTGAATAAGTTGTTAACTGAATATTCTGATTTCTAGGATAGCACAGACCATAGCTCATTTTTCCCTTCAAGTATTTGAATATCCTTTTTACAGCTACTAAATGACTCTGTTTAGGAGAAGACTGATAACGACCTACCATTCCAACAACTTGCATTATATCAATATGGGATGTTGTGATGTACAAAAGACTGCCTATCATTGATCGATATGTTCTTTGATCAATATCAGGTGAAATATCAGCTTTACTGAGCTTGCAACTGACTACCATAGGTGTACTAACAGGAGAAGAATATTCCATCTGAAATTTCTTCAACATCTCTTTCAAATATTTTTCTTGAGAGATAAATATTCCCATAGAACTCCGTTTTACTTGTAAGCCAAGAAAATATGACAATTCTCCTATCATGGACATCTCAAAATCTGTTTGCATAGAGTTAGAAAACCACTGAATAGAGGAATCATTATTACGACAAAAAATAATGTCATCTCCATAAATCAAAACAATTAGTAAATCATCACCTTCAGATTTTATGTAGAGATTGCTATCAACAGTACCTTTCTTGAATCCTTTGTCTTGTAAAAATTTGTCCAGTCTATAATACCAAGCTCGTGGTATTTGTTTCAGTCCATATCAAGACTTCTTTAGCTTGTAGACATAATCAGGGTTATCTGTCAATGAGAATCCTTTAGGTTTCTCCATATATGCTTCTTCTTCTAGATATCCATTAATAAATGTTGATTTAACATCCATCTGATACACTTTAAAGTTCTTATGACATGAATATGCAATAAACGTTTCGATGGCTTCCAATCTTGCCACTGATGCAAAAGTTTCATCAAAATCCTGACCTTCAACTTGTTCATACCCTTTACAAACCAATCTGGCTTTATTTCTAACAACTTGTCTCTTTTCATTCATTTTATTCTTGAACACCCATTTGGAACCTATTACATTCTTATCTTCAGGTCTAGGAACAAACTCCCAAGTATTGTTATTCTCAATCTGATCAAGCTCTTCATTCATAGCTCTAATCCAATCATCATGCTTGCTGGCTTCATCAAAATTTTTAGGTTCAATCATAGATAGAAAAGAAACGTGAGATTTTTCTGAGACTTTAATCATTTTCCTTCTTGTCTGAACTCCTTTANAACCTTTGGCCCAGTAGCTCTTCCGATCTACTGGGCCAAAGGTTAAGGTTATCATCAAAATTTTTAGGTTCAATCATAGATAGAAAAGAAACGTGAGATTTTTCTGAGACTTTAATCATTTTCCTTCTTGTCTGAACTCCTTTATTTATATCTCCAATTATCTGATTTCCGGAATGATTCTTTCTAACAGTTCCGAGAGGTGAGTTTGTTTGTTTCTGCTAATTTGTGTCAGCCTGAGTATTTGTATCTTCAGCTGATTCAGATTCTTCTCTTTCCGATACTTGGACCTGTTCATCTTCATCTTCAACTATATCTTTTGTGCTTGGTTCAACACTGCTTACATTTCTGACTGGGATTTCTTCATCAACTTTTATGTCTATACAATCAACCAATTTATGCAGCCTCTTATTGTAACATATGTACCCTTTACTGTTTGTAGCATAAACCAAGAAGATACCTTCATTAGCCCTGTCATCATATTTGCCAATATTTTCATCATTATTCTTAATATAACATTTACTCCCAAAGACTTTAAAATGCTTGATTGAAGCATGTCTTCCAAACCATAGTTCATAAGGAGTCTTGTCACTGTGTGCCCTGAGATGAGCTTTGTTAAGGATATGAACAGTTGTATGAATTGATTCCACCCAATATGTTTGCGGTATGTTCCTTTCATTCATCATTGATCTTGTCATTTGTTGTACTGATCTATTCTGCCACTCAACAACTCCATTTTGTTGTGGAGTCCTTGGAATTGTGTACTCTATTTTGATTCCATGTTTACAACAGAACTCTTTGAAGTTCCATGAGATAAACTCTCCTCCTCTATCATACCTTACTGCCTTAAATATTTTTCTTTTTGATTCTCATTTAGAGCCTTAAACACTTTGAATTTTTCAAATGATTTACATTTTTCCTTCAGAAAAGGCAACCCATGTTAGTCTAGATAGTCATCAATAATCAACATAAAATAATTTTCTTTTCCTGTAACTTCTTTTCTTGATGGTCCACATAAATCCATATGTACTAACTGAAGGGGTTTTTCTGTTGAGGGAATTTTTTTAGATTTGAACTGTGTCTGAGTAAGCTTTCCTATCTGGCACAGTTTACAAACATAATCATATGGATTTGATATCTTTGGAAGATCCTTTACTGCTCCACTATTTATAAGCTTGATTATATGATAAAAATTTAAGTGTCCAAGTCTCCTATGCCATAACCAACTTTCATCATACTTTCTTAAGTGACATTCTTCTTTTTCTTCTTTTAACACATAGACATTTTTTTCTGTTCTTATCCCTTTTGCAACCAGTTGTCCTAAATGCACAAACTTTATTTTACAATCTTTAGATGTAAAGACAACCTCACATCCTCTGTCACAAACTTGGCTGAAACTTAGTAGATTATGTTTCAGACCATCTACGAACAACACATCTTGCATTTTCCTTTTTCTGTTACTCAAGCTTACCATTCCTTTACCTCTTATTTTTCCTAGTGCATTGTTTCCAGAAGTTACATTCCCGTATTTGTTTTCACTTAGAGTTAGAAACTTACTTTTGTCTCCAGTCATATGTTTGGAACATCCACTATCAATATACTAGGGATTCTTTTGTTTTTGGTTTGATAACACTAGTCCACACTTGTCATCTACTTTCTTCTTCCAAACCTTGACATTTTCACCAGTGGGGATCAAATATGGCTAGTAATTCCTTAAGCGACAATTTGCAGCTTTATGTCCATAATTATGGCTGAGGTAGCATTCTGGTTCACTGAATAGTAGATCATAGCGATTGTTATGCTCATAACTATTGTTATTCTTAACCTGCATCCTTTTCCCAACCATCGCATGATTTTTTGTATGAGGTTGTTAATTGCTTGGTTGTCTCGATGTTTGTTGTGGAAGATGGTTATTTGTTGAGTATCTTGATTGCTCATATCTAAATCTTAAAGAAAAGTTTATAGCTTTGCGACCAAAATTAGAATAGAAAAAACAATAACCATAGAAAAAACCTTTGTACCTTGAAAAAATCTGTCTTCTTTGAGGAGGTCGATTCCTTTCATCCCGATAATCTCTCTGATCTACAGATTCGGTTCTGGTACTTTTTATTTCATTCCTTCTTGGTGGATGATTCTTTTTCTTTGTTTTTGCAAAGTGATTGTTTTCAATGTTTGAAGATTTGACAAGTTTGATAGGTTTTGTATTACTTGGATGATCACTACTTGATCCTTCTTCATACCCCAAGCCATCTTTCAACATTGGGTTACTTTACTGATTTAAAATGGAGGTTAATCCTTTTGAAACTTTAATACTTGACAGATTTTGGTGATACAATGCATTAAACTTCTCCATCTCTTTTCTAGTTTTTACTATCTCTTCTTTTAAGGCTTCACACCTTGCTTTCTTCTCTGATAACTATTGTTTTAGTATGTCCTCTATTTTTTTTGCCTCTTCTAACTCAACTTTTAATAGGGAAAAGTCTTCATCAGGTTTTTTACCATTCATTTTAAAATGCATCAACAACTCTTTTTGTTTTCTTTTCTTACATCCGAGTCTGTCAATTTCTTCCAAAGCACTAATTAATTCACCTTCCATATCCACCACTCCTTCTTCATCATCCATGTCACCTTATGTGAGTTTATCATCAAGATATCCCATAGCCATAAGAATAAAGTCATTCACTTTATCTTCACAGGATGAATCACTCTCTATGTCTTTTGAAGAGTCATCATTGTTTGCACACAAAATTTTCTTTTTACTATATTTCTTAAATTTGTGTTTATTTTCATCATCAGAGTTCTAGTCTTTTTGGTCCTTTTTCTTGTGAGGACACTTAGATGCAAAATGGACTATTTTACCACAGTTAAATAATTTGAATGGAAACTTTCCTTGATATTTGCTTGATCCTCTCTTTAACCTTCTCACAAAATTTGCTTCAATATCATCTAGTTTTGAATCAATATTCTTGTCTGCTTTAAAAGAAGCTTCTCTAGTGATGGATTTATCTTTTCTAATTCTCATTTCATATGCAGTTAAAGTTCCTAGGAGTTGATCAATGGACAAAGTTTTAAGATCATTTAGTTCTTATATTGTAGAGACTTTTGGATTAAATTTATCAAGTAGAGATCTTAAAATCTTCTGAACTAATAATGATTCTTCAAACTTCTCACCAAGACCATTCATGGCATTCACAAGTTCTTCTACTCTTAAAAAATACTTGTTAACTGTTTCATCTTCATTCATCTTTAGGTGTTCAAATTTCGATCTATATGTTTGAAGTTTGGCATCTTTTACTTTCTCATTTCCTTCATAACTGCTAATAAGTTTATCCCACATTTCTTTGGCAGTTTGAAGATGCATCACCTTTAAAAACTCAGCTTCTGCAAGTCCATTCAAGATAGCATTCATTCCCTTAGCATTAAAGATAAATTCTAACTTATCATCCTTGGAAGCTAGCACAACAGACTTTATGTATCCGGTCTCTACTACATCCCAAACATCAACACCTAAGGCCATTAGGTATTTTCTCATTCTAACCTTCTAGAAGGAAAAAATTGTTCCATCAAACAGAGGAGGATTAGTGGCTAAAGTCCCTTCATGACTTGTCATGTTTAAGCTTACATATCTAACTTTAGATAAAAGGAACTTTCTCTGATACCAATTGTTGAGATTACTAAGACAACTTAGAGGGGGAGTGAATCAATTGTTACTTTGCTTAAACAATTTTAAGTCTATTAAAACATTTTTAATCTTCTCCAAGTAACCATCAATATTATAAAACATATGGACAACATATATAATGAGCATCAGTCACACATAAGATATACACAGAGACATATTTTCACGAGGAAACCCATAAAGGGAGAAGACCTCTTCTTCTTTGAAATAATAGGTAGTCTTTTAGGTTCTGTACATCATCTATAATTGATAACCAACTCAATGTGAGACTACTACCTCTATTTTACAAGCTCCAACTTGTTTGAGAGCACCAACTCTCTGATTTCTCTAGCACCCATTAGAAGGAAACTTCAACTCCCTGAATGTTCCAGCACCAACTGGATTTCTATAAGAACCAACTTGTTTGAGAGCACCAACTCTCTGATTTCTCTAGCACCCACTAGAAGGAAGCTTCAACTCCCTAAATATTCTAGCACCAACTACATTTATACAAGCACCAACTTGCATATAGAAAAAGTCTATTAGAGAGGATTTTGTGTCAAGTTGTGGCATGAACCATTGTGTAGCTTGATGGTGTATCAGAGACATTCAATCTTTGATTAAGGGGGGGAAATATGATATAGTAATCTTAGATTGAGGGACTAAAGTATGTGAACAAATGATCAAACAGGAAACAAGCATGTAGTCTGCTCACAAAAAAATTAATGATCAAAATCAACATTCAATCTTTGATTAAGGGGGGGGAAATATGATATAGTAATCTTAGATTGAGGGACCAAAGTATGTGAACAGATGATCAAACAGGAAACAAGCATGCAGTCTACTCACAAAAAAATTAATGACCAAAATCAATGAAGTTGATAATGATCAGATGATATATCAATGTTTCGATCTTCATTCGTGTATACATTGTGAAATCGTACACATTGTTCCAGTAGCTTATACAAGTGTTGGATCTCTTCTTGGCCATACTTGTCAATGGAAGTCAAGGGAATTTTAACTACCTGTCCCTGACAGGGGGGAAATCTAAAGTTTCCAGTGAGATTCCAAGTTTGATTTAGAGCCTATGAACAAATGATCAAATATGTAACCTAGTTCCTCGTATGCAGTCTTGTTCCTGAACATATTTTTGTTGATATGGTTTGTGGTAATCTTAAAACCATTGCATTCATATTTTTATGAGCCTTGAACTCTTGATAGTTTGTGGTCAGCTTAAAACCACCAATTAAGCAAAAGACATGAAGTTCTACTTGTTACATCTTTCATATTTTTGAGCCTTGAGCTCTTGTTAGTTTATGGTCAACTTAAAACCATGCCATTTAGTAGAAGACATCATCCTCTGCTAGAAATTCGGTTTGTGGTCATCCCGAAACCACCAAATGAGTTTGTGGTCACCCTTAAACCACCAATTTAGTAGAAGACATCAACTTCTGCTATTTTTTCAGAGTTCAGAGAGGATCTTAAGCCCTTTGAATATTTTATTGAAACATTATTAGTTGTCAAGTAGTGACAGATTTTCAGGCAACAACTAACTTATGATTAAGGGGGATGTTAAAAACTCTAATCATAGTTCATTAGTTTACCTAATTGTTATACAATTACGTGACAGTTATGATATTTTTGTATTATATATGTACGTCTATGTACATGATTATTTGTTCATTAATGTTGATAGAGTATGCCTTTTTTGCCAATATTCTATTTATCTCTCTTCATCATGGTTTCCTAATTACTTCATTTATTTTTATTATGTTTCTGCATTTTTTTTCATTATGAATCTAACATTAACCACATAACATGATAAAGCTCGAAATAAAATAACAGTTACAAATCACACATCAAACTATAAAGTTTGATATCTTTATCAACAATTTTTTTTGCAAGAATATCAAGACGGGGCAGCTTTGGAAAGCGGAAATACGAACAAATTAGCTTGCATTTCCAATGCTACAAAAATCACACTAGGAATCTGCGTGCATAATCCATATGAAAACACTCACACCCTAAAATATATGCTAAAAGGCTAAAGCAAAAAATTACAACGAGGAAAGGGCAATTTTAAAAGATCATGTATAAGGATATTTTTCAATAATCAAATTTGTTATTTGATAAACTTATTTTTTTTTATTGTAGTTACCCTCATATTGAGGGATGATTTTAAGGATGGAAATTTGTTTTAAAATATAGAAATTTTGGTAAATCTTACGAATCCTTCATATGCCAATTATAAATGTTTGACGATATGTTTGTAAAAATATTCAAATTTATAAGGATTTTATATAGTTTTTATAAAACTTTGGCAATTTTTAAGGTAAAATAATTTTATCTTATAGAATTTGGGCTAATCATTTTTAAAATAGAGAATCTCGTTTTTTGGAAAAACCATAAAAAATTAACCCATAAGCCAAATTTAACCCCTAAAATCATCCATGCTCATATTTCTAATAATTTTGCAGCTTAATTTTAATTTTCTCCTAAATTTGATACCATCATCCATGATACAAATGCAAAAATTGATATCAGCGTTATTACAGAAAACAAATCAGGAAGCTTTTGAATGAAAAACAAATGACCCACGCAATTGTGAATTGATAACTACTCCAATGTGTACAAAACTACAAATCTCCGATTTTTGCCAATCGAAACTACAAATCTCCACAGTTTGCCAAATAGAGTATGCAGTTATAAGGACATGTCCAATCATTTGATGGGTAATAATATTGGAGAACGGAGACGACAGCAAAACAAAACGGAAAAAAAAAACTATAACTAATATTGGAGATGGAAGAAGAACTGACAAAAACCGCCGAGGCAGACTCCATGTCCTCAACTCATTTCAGTCGGCCATGAATATGAGACGCCTAAGCTTTAATGGCTACCTAACCAATGCCAATATCAATAAATACTCCGCGCCACCATACAAAATATCCAAAATTAATGGGAACAAAGAAAGTGGAATAGTATTCCTGCCATCTCTCTGATCCCAATCACACCTAAGAATACAATCTGCTCTCAATTGGGAGAAATAAAACTTACAATCAGCAAAACAAATCTATGGAGATCCAGACAAGGCAACCAATAACATGATCCAGCAAAAGGAAATACCAATTCTAAATTCAGAAAGACCATACCTCAAAAGCTCCAAACCCACAAAAGAGGGTCCACACAGTGCTAAGAAGGTAATTCACAACAGAAGCTGTATGTATAGGGTTATGGTTTCACACTTTTCAGCTAACCCACAAAATATACAGATGTGTACATATATTAAATCAACATGCTT
Source organism: Picea sitchensis (assembly GCA_010110895.2). NCBI lineage: Eukaryota > Viridiplantae > Streptophyta > Pinopsida > Pinales > Pinaceae > Picea > Picea sitchensis. Next base: position 120,448 of record SNQJ01S0045038.1, read on the forward strand.
TGACCGGCATGGAATTTATAAAAATAAATAAATACGAGCAGGTAGGGGGAGGAAAAGGAGGATACAGGTTTAGGAGACCACACAAAAACGTAAAAACGTAACAAGGTAAATAAGCCACTTGTTAATAATTGAGCGTTGTATTTAAAATATTTGAATTTTTAAATTTTTTCACAGGAACAGATTTTGGTGAAATTATTATTTTTTATTATTTAAATTGTATTTTTGAATGAATAAATAGATTTAGTGAAAAATTCTCTCTTTTTTCAGATTATACAAATTCAATCACTCAAATCTGAATTTCTAACAATTTTTAATAAAATTTCAATAAAAATAGATCAAAAACATATCTATAATCATTCAATAAATCTGGATAATGTAACAGTAGGACATAGAAGGCATTAAATTTTTTTCTATTATTTGGATTTTTCTGTCCATAATTGGTTTTTAGAAAGGTTATCATTATGGATTTTTCTTTTAGTTAAATTCATGGTCATGGTTACCATGACCATAGTTGTTAGTGCATATATTTTCAATGTTTAAATTTATGATTATATTAATTTTTATTAGTTAATTTTTTTTATTAAAAAGTTAATATGTAAAAAGTTAAATATTTTTATAAAATATATAATTTTATTTGATGTAGTTTTTATTCTTAATAATAATTATATTATATTGATTTTTTAAAA
>SNQJ01S0045038.1:136616-148169 GCA_010110895.2 Picea sitchensis
CGCACTGCTCCTCAACTCAACAGTGGGTCACCCCCGAGCTGGGACTGAGCTCCACCCCAGGGCAAGGAATCTAGACTCAGGCTGAGGTTACAGGGAATTCAGTCATACACAACCACCAGGAAGAAAGCTCTCCCGGGAATCTCCCATGCTGACTGCCCACAGACCCTCATTCCCCACATGCCTGTTCCACCCCAGGAGAGTGCACCTTCTCTGTCACCTGGATATTCCTTTGGTTGCCAGTCTCCCTTACCTTGGGTTACAAGAACAGACCGGACCGGAAGTCTCCGGGCTCTGTAGCAGCTATAGGGTTCCTTCCAGGAGCTCTCTCCTTCCTCTGCACACTCTCTCACCTGGAGGAGTCACTCACAGGCCAACAAGCCTCACGCAGTCCAGAACTGCATGGCCACAAGAACCCATGGGGAAAACAGGCATAGGCTCCTCAAACCGGTTCAACAATCACAGGATGATCTCACGGTCATGATTTCGGAACAAGGTTCCACGCACAGGCTAGCTCAGCTTTTCCCCAACAAACAAGGATTATTCCACTCGATTCCAACACAGGCTTCCCATTTAGGGAATTCACACACAGGATTTCTCAGAGACAGACACAGACTCCATGCTCACTGGACAGGGTGTACACGGATTCTTCAGGACAACACATGCTTTCTTTTATGTATCAGGATTACACGAGGGTCTCTTGCAGACTGGCTTCCTCGTCTCCGACTCAGGGTAGTCGGATCGAATGGATGATTGCCCCCCTCATGGATTACTTCATCTGTTTTATTTGCATGCACCAGGGTTGACACTTGTCACCCTGGGAACTGCATGCGTTCCATCTGTACGCCTTCCTTCCACCACTTGGGAAATCACATGTACTTCCAAAAGGACTTAGGATAAAAATAATATGCACATGGCTTTTTAGGAAATAATATTAAAATATTATTCCAGGCCTAAGCCCCCTAGGCTTAGCCCCTAGGTTCAACACTCAGCCCCTTTCCCACCTTCCAGCCCCTAATTCCTTTCCCACTCTGTGGACGCTCAGTCCCNTAGCCCCTAGGCTCAGCACTCAGCCCCTTTCCCACCTTCCAGCCCCTAATTCCTTTCCCACTCTGTGGACGCTCAGTCCCCCTTCACTCATTCATCGTGGTCGGTCTGCACTGGCGGTGTTTATATTTTATTAATTGATCTGCGTACATACAAGTACATCAGCAAGCTCCTGCCCTTCAACACTTAGGCTCCCTAGCCTAACAAACACATGAGCCTTCACAAAACTTGGCTCACGAGCCTATAGAACACATTTACAATTCATTGCATATATCATGATCTGTAACGGGGCTCGGCCTTGGGGACACTACAATCGGGCCTTCCCTCTGTGTGCTATGTTATCAACAAGAAGAAACCAAAGAACATCTCTTCAATGGGTGCCGCTACAGTCAGAGTGTTTGGGATCAAAGTGCGTAAATCATGTGCAAGTCTAACCAATACCGGAACAACGTCAATGACACAATCGAGCACTGGGACCGCATCTCCTACAAAAGCATGCTCCTAAACCACGTCTGGCAGATTTTACCATGATTCATCCTCTGGCAGCTCTGGAAGGAAAGAAACAGAAGAATTTTCCACTCACAGGCCTCCACGCCAGAGGACACATGGGGGACCATCAGCTCGCTAATCAAGGAAACAGTCAGAAGCCACTCCTGGAAAGAGGATGACCTTAGGTGCACCCCCGAAGAACAATGCATTCTCCAGCATTGGCAGCCCATCCCAACTAATCACTCCATCCCGAGGACCAACAAACCTCCTCAAACTAGCCCAACCACTTGGTCCCCCCCCTATGCCCACTTCATCAAAATCAACTTTGATGGAGCGGCCAAAGGCAACCCGGGAACAGGAGGATGGGGAGCAGTGATCAGAGACTCTAAAGGAAAGATCCTAGGGCTATTAGCAGGATTCCTAGGGGAAACGACAAACAATGTTGCAGAACTAACATGATTATTGAGAGGGTTGCAAGCAGCAATGGATAAAGATTACCACAACATAGTCCTGGAAGGAGACTCACAAGTTATCATTCGCTTAATCGCCAAGATCCTAAATGGGAGTCTCCCCTCAAATATCTCACCAAGATGGCGACTCTCAGGAATGCTAGAATATTTCAAACGTCTCCTCACACCCACTCTCAGCATCATACCCTCCCACGTGAAGCGAGATGCAAATAGAGTAGCAGATTGTCTAGCAAACGAAGCAGCCGAAAAGGAAGATGACTAGTCCTGGTGGGTGGACCACATCTCAGAACGTTCAGGCATCTTCACGAGGTGCCAAACCTTAGCCACCAGAGATCTACCCCCCCCAGATGGGGTGACACGCTGGAAACAAGGGACACGCGGGTTGCCGCCAGGACGCTCCTTTATGGCATCAACAGGCGAGTGCCCCTCTGTTATTAATTCGCAAGGGCTTGCACCAGCCACCTCCATTTGATGAGCCCTCTCGTGCGAGAGAACTGTACCAGGCGACAGAGCATTCAACACCCATCCTTAATGGCTTTGGCGGTCATGGTAGATTGGTGTATTATCATGGAGTCGAATTGGGAAGAGGAGCATTGGCTCCTCGCAGTGTTCATTCCATCTGCGCAACATTTCAGAGCCACGCTGAAGTTTGGGAGAGAAGAGGCCCATCTGACAGGAGCTCGGGCCCCTTCCAGCATCTCCATAATGCCAAGGCTCAGAGGGAAACCGCGTAGAGGGACCGCCTGGTACAGGGCTGAGTCCCGGTGCCAATGCCATCGAAAATTCGAACGGGCACTCACTTTAGCTTCCACCCGACGTAGAGAGCAGCCATGGACGCCTCCCATGGCGTATGTTGAGGAAATTAGTCTGGAAGAGGCAATGCAAATCCACCCCTTATTTGAATTGGAAAAGGAAGGCACGCTCCCGCCCAGGGACACCCTGCGGAGCCTCACCACCGAAAGCACAGAGGACTTCTTCCCAACCTGCATCGTGGAGGAGGAAACCCCTCCCGAAGGCACCACATGGATGGAGGAGCACATGACCAAAGCAGCGAGGGACAACACCACAAGGACGGAGGAGCCACCAAAGCTGTCAACCAAAGCAGCGAGGGACTCCGGCGCATAAGCACCCGACGACAGCGGTGGGATGGAACAGACATCCTTCTCCGAAATATGGCACCTTCCCCTCATCTTTGAGCTCAGGAGTCTCATAGATGACCAAGTTTTTCGCCTCGCCAGGATGGACCAAAGGTTGGATATGCTCTTCGCGGCCCGCTCCAAGAATCTTCCACCGTGGCAGTGTCTGACGTGTGCGCAGACATACTCGCTACCAGCAGGCTAGCGACAGAAGAGGAACGAGCGACAGCGCACGGGCAACTAGATTCACTGAAGCTTCTGGTTAGAAGTATCTCTGTTGTTTTAAGTTTAGGTAGCTGTTCAGTTTTTTCACTTCTAGTTATGGCACACTCCTTGAAACATATTAGCATAATAGCCCTGGTTTCCTTCGGGCAGGGTATTCTCATGTATGTTTTGGTAACAAAGCCACACCTGACACAGGAGATCCAGCTGTCTTAGTTTCCTGTTCAGGCGGGACAGTTGGCATCATCAACAGTTACTGTATGCTCTTTTTGCTAATATAATAGGATCCACCCCTTTTTATTTAAAAAAAAAAAATAGGGAGTTGGAAAAATGATTGTCATGTAGAGGAAAAGAGACAATCCCACATATATTTTTTTTAATTCATGAGAAACTTAGTTACCAACCTTATGAAAGCTCTTTAGAATTTTTGTTTTTTTTAAGTCACATTTAGTGGTTGTTTTTACCCTTATTTCAAAAAGCAGTGTTACGAGTAGCACCCTTTTTTCTTTAGGATTGAAATTACCACCTTTTGTAACCATGAACTAAATGGGCTCCTAATGTTGTCAACAAAAACCTTAAAATCAACTTTTGAATTGAAAAGTGAGGATAACAACATTATTTGTTTCAAGGTTAAAATTATAAATTCTTAGAAACCATGGACTTAACAACCAATATCGTTATAGCCAAAATATTAAAATTGACCTTCAAAAGGAAACATGGTGCTCCCAGAGGCACTCCCATTTTTTTACGTTAAAATATTACAACTTTTTTTATAGCATGACTTTCACAACCAATACCCTTGTAACCAAAATCTTAAAATCAAATTTAGAATAAAAAGAAAGTGCTATCAATAGTACCCTCCATTTTTCAGGATTAAAATTGTAACATTTTTAAACCATGTCATAAAATCCTAATACTGTTGCAAAAGAATTTACTAAAAATGAAAAAATAAAGGTAAAAATAAATAAAAATAGAAAAAAAATGAAAGTAATGTTTCTTTATATATATATATATATATATATATATATATATATACTTTCAAGGATAGAAACCAATGATGGTTGTTTCCACTATTGATTGACAAATAGGTTATGAAAGTTATATATAAGAGCACGAGAAACCCTCGATTACTTCCCCACATTTCATGGATGGTAAATATAAAGGAGTAAAGCTGATGGAAGCAGTTATGACCTAACTCGATGGAAACATCAAGTGAGGCCCTATACAGGATCAGTAGGGTTCGACCCTAGAATCTCATTCGAGCAAACAACGACACTCATCTACTTGAGCTAACATTGGGGTTATATATATATATATATATATATATATATATATATATATATATATATATATAAACCGTTAAAACAACAACAAAAACATAATTTAAAAAAAAAAAAAACATGTGGTGAGTCATTTTTTAATTTTGTTTCTAAAACTTCAAAATATTAAAAAAAAATTGGCATCATTTTTAATTTTGTTTCTAAAAAAACTTCAAAATATTAAAAAAAAAAAAAAAATTGTAAAAAAATAGAATTTAATACAAATTAAAAAAAATAATCCACCATACTCTCGCTAGTTCCACTCTCTCTCCTCCAAGCCACCCCATTTTCCCCACTATTGGAACCTCAAGTTTTGATGGTTCATCCCACTTCCACTAGAGATAGTCGGCTGGATAATCGACCAACAACTAGTGACAGTCAGTCGAATAGTTGGGCAACAACTAGAGACAGTCAATCGAATAGTTGGGCAACAACTAGAGACAGTCGGTCGAGTGATCAAATAGAAATTAGCAACAATAGGTTGAGTAGTCAACTAGCCTATCATTCGGACAAACGACTAGCAATCGAAGATAGTCGGTTGATGGATTGACCAACCGAGTAATCGACTCTAGGTTGGATGAATAAATGGCCGAGTTGACTTAGTCGACTAGCCGACTAAACAAAACATATTTGATGGAGTCAACTCCAATCATCAGAGGTTATATGTGGAAAGGATCTAACCAACTTCCTTGAAATCGGGAAGACCTTGAGACTATAAATAAAGGATATAACGGGTCATAGAGTAAGTGTGAATCATGGTGAATATCTCAATAATGCATTATGACATTCTGATAACATTGTTCTATTCATAATTGCTAAAATGGTTAGACACCACCAATCTTCAATGAAGTTTATTTCTCTTTGTTTATTTTTTAGATTTTGTCACTGTTCTAGTAAGGGTTACACCCAATTCCCCAACATGCTATCATAGCGACTGGTTTAGATCTCACCTATTATCTACACATATTGTTGAGTCCATTATTATAGTGATTGACTCTCGGCTGCTGATTGGTTGACTATAACATGTGGATGAACTCAGATCTGTTAGATATCGAAGATGGATGGTAAGATCAATCTAGTTGTTGTAAATGTATTGAACTATTCTGTCTGTGCACAAGATATGGCGACCTTGTTGAAGAGTAAGGGACTTTGGAAATATACCAAGACTTCGATTCCAGATCCGACAAATGACTAGAAAACGTTTTTCATTGACGAAAACAAGAAAGATTTCATAGGGGTCATCATGACCTATATCTCTTGTGAGATATGGTTCCATACCATCATAATTGACTTCCCTCATCAAGTTTGGAAAAATATGAAATCTTTGTTTGATAAAGTCGATTAAAGACAAGTTATGCAGTTAGAAAAAGAGTTGATCTCTCTTGATCCTCATTGAATACTTTTTAGCACGCGTGAAAGATATAGTTGAAATTAAGCAAATGTGGGAGTAATTTCTAGAATAAAGATGGAAAACTCATCGAGCTAGTCCTAATGAATACGAGAACATTGTTTAATTTGTTATGTTCAACATTCCAGTCAAACAAGGAAGCACAAAAAGAAGATGATAGGGATTATACCTTTGACATTTTATGTGTCTTATTGATTCAATATCAACATGAACTAATTGATGAAGGGAATCTTGTTGGTAAGAATAAATTTTAGCTTCTCAAGAGAAAGGGAAAGATGAGTTACAAGGAAATACAATGCTTTGAAGTTTCTTTACACAGAACAAAATAACTTGACCAATAAACTAAAGTGAAAAATGATGAGTCGACATCGACCTGGAAGAATCGAAAGAAGAAAACATGTATTTACATATGTGGAAAGATTGGACATGTTAGGAAGGACTATTGGAAAAAGAACCTCAATCTAAACGAGAGGGTTAGGTGGCTTGTAGGAGACATGTTGGTTGTTGTTGACTTGTTGATAATTTCACCTTCCAAATCATAACCTCCCAAGTTTTTCTTTCTCATTCCGTGCCAAATGAATGGGTAGTTGATTCTTGGTGCACTCATCACATGGAAAGAGATGCTTCCTTGTTCACGTCCTTGGATACTTTTGTGGAGAGGAAGATTTATGTAGATAATGGATTTTCTCTTGATATTGATGGTTATGGTGATGTTCTTTGTTGACATGGTATAATTGTCGACATCTATCATGTTCCCAATCCAAGCACAAATTGTTTGTCAGTTTCTCAACTGACACAGAGTGGTAAGATTGTGGAGTTTTTGCTAGATTGGCTCTTTTTTAAGGATTTGAAAAATAGTATATCGGTTTTTTCCAAAGGTTTTATTGACTCGAAGGATGGAATATACAAGTATTTTTTACCTCCTTCAACAAAATTATGAATCAACTACTCTTTTTGCTCACACTGATAAACAAAGTTGAATTTCGCATGAACCACTTGGACACCTAAATTTTTGAAGACTAAAGTCAATGTCCACACAAAACATGGTTGCAGGTTTACCTAAATTCCTTCCACCTGATAGAGTGTTTATAGGATATGTGTCGAGAAAACATCATCAAATATTTTTTGACTCTAGCAAAGCATGGTTAGTATAGAACTTACTCGAACTAGTACATAGTGATCTTTGTTGTATAAATCAACCTTCCATATCAAATACAAAGTATGCCTTGACCTTTATTGATAATCTCTCTAGATTAACTTGGGTCTATTTTTTAAAACGTAAGACTTGTGTATTTGAGAAATTAAATGAATTTAGGGCCTTTACTAAAAAGCAATGTGGTAAACCCATCAAGTTCTTGAGATATGATAATGGTGGTGAATATATGAATCGACCATTTGAGGAATACCTTACTTGATATGGTATTGTTTGACAGAGGTTGGTCCCTCATCCTCCTCGACAAAATGGTGTTGTAGAATTATGAATTTGACATTGGTTGAAATGGTTCGTTGTCCTTTACAAGCCAAGGATCTGCCTTGTCATTTCTAGGATAAATTTGTCTACTATGCAAACTATATCTTCAACTACATTCCGACTAGAGTTGTTATTTTTACGACTCTAGGCAAAATTTGGTACATAAAGAAACCCTTAGTTGGTCACCTCTGCGTCTTGAGTTATGTTTCTTGGGCTCATATTCTAGATGATTCCAGGGATAACATGGATGTGAAGAGTCATGCTTGTATCCTGATGGGATACTTTTAAGACTCTAAATCCTATCAACTCTTTGACCTTTTCAAACAACAAATTATTATTAGAAGCAATGTGGTGTTTGATGAGAAGTCTTTAGGAACTAAGTTTTTGAAAGCTTACCCTACTTTATCACAGGATGTTCCCTTTGATATTGTTGATGAAAATAGATCACTTGTTACATTTTTTAACATTTCAACAAGGAAGTCAAACTTTGCTCCTACCTTGATTGGGCCATTGACCATCGTTTCTAAGTCGACTAAACATTTGATCTCAATTTCAAATAGTCTTACATATTCATCGACTGAAACTATTCATTCTTCTCATATACCTTCTACAATAGATATCAGTTGACCTTTTTTCATTCCTACCCTGATAGGCTGCCAAGACAATTGAAGTTGTTGGTCTTGAGGTCAGTGATATCTCTTGCGATCGAAAAACTTGCAATTAGAGGCAACAAGCCATTGTTGATTTGATGACTTGTGTTCTTGAAACTTGTGATCCTATCACCTTCTTAGATTCACAAGGACAACTTGAATGGGAGAAATCTATGCAAGTTTAAATGGATTCTCTCTACAAGAATCACATTTTGTATTTAGTTCCTCGATCTCAAGGGAAGAACATTGTGAAATATCAATGGGTATATAAGACAAAATGTACCTATGAAGGTGTTGTTGAGTGTCATAAATATCTCTTGGTCGCAAAATAATTTTCTCAGCAAGAAGGCATTAACTACACTAAGAAATTTTTCCCCTATTGCAAAGGTGAATTCAGTTCAACTAATTATTTCACTTGTTGCTTAGTTTTGATGGCAAATCCACTAGATGGATGTGAAGAGTTCCTTCTTTCTTGGCTAATTATCTGAATAAATATTCATGGAACAAACTCTTGTTTTCGTGACATATTCCAATCTTGTTTGTTGACTATAGAAGTCACTTTATGGTTTGAAACAAGATCCTAGAGCTTGGCATGCTAAAATCGACCATCTCTTTCTCCATCTTGGCTTCAAACATTGTGAATCTGATCATAGTATTTATGTATTACATGCTCGTGATGATACTTTGATTGTTTATATATATGTTGATGACCATGTATTGACTCGAAATAATATTGATCTCATTCTTAGATTAAATAAAAAACTGTTTGACACCTTTGATATGAAATATCTTAGTCTTCTTCACTATTTTCTCGGACTTGAAGTTTTATATCTTCTTGATGGCTTGTTTGTTTCTCAATCAAAACATGTACTGTATCTCTTGACACATTTGATATTGTATACTATAAACCATGTTCTAGTCCTTTTCAGTCTAGAGTTAAGATGAGTAAAACCTATGAGTCTCCCAATGTTGATGCTACTCTCTATCAACAACTAGTCAACAATATTAATTATCTCACTCATAATCAACATGACATCTCTTTTGTTGTTAGTGTGGTTTCTCAGTTTATGAAGGATCCTAGAGAAAGCCACTAGAAAGGTGTCAAAATAATTGTATATTGTCTCATGGGTACCACTTATCTTGATATCATATATTTTCGAAGTTCTAATTCGTTTGTTAGTTTCACCGTCTCTAACTAGGAAGACGATAGTGATGATTGGAATTCCACCTCTAGTTATGTGTTTTGATTCAACATTCAAGGAAAACTAATTTGGTCCTACAAGAAACATAAGGTAGTCTCTTTATCGACTACAAAAGCTGAGTATCACGACATCATCCATGCAGGTTCAGAGGAAATTTGGATTGGATAAATATTAGTTGAACTTGTGATTCTTATACAAAACTCAACTACACTCTATTGTGATAATCAAAGTCTGATAAAAGTTTTCGATAATCCTGTTTCTCATAATAAAATGAAGCATGTCGAACTTCATGGTCACTATTTGAGGGAGTTAGTCAAATAAAAAGTTTCACTCTTGTCTATTGCAGAAATGATGATCAAATTGTTGATATATTTACCAAACCATTGTATGAAGAAAAGTTTCTTAAACTCCGTGATATGCTCTAGCTTCAGGAAATTGAAATTATGGGGGGGTGTCTTGCTGACTTAATTTCACTTCCTGAATCTCTAGATATGTTCATTGATGGGGGGGTACTAGGACCTCAAGTTTCGATTATTCATACCACTTCTACTGAAAACAATCGTTCTGATGATTGACCAACAATTGCAGATAATCAATCAGGCGATCAACTAGAAATTGAAAACAATCAATTGAGTGGTCAACTAGTTTGTCAGTTGGACAATAGACTAGCAATTGAAGATAATTGGTGGATGGAAAAACCAACGGAGAAATCAACTATGATTTGGAAGAATAAATGGTCCAGTCAACTTAGTTCAACTATCCTACTAAACAACACATATTTTACGGAGTCAACTCCAACCACCGATGGTTATATGTGGAAAATATGTTTCTAATTTCAAGGAAGTTGGTTAGATATTGAGACTGTAAATAAAGGACTCAATGGGTCACTAAGTATGTATGAATCATGATTAACATGTATTCAATAATGCATTGTGGCATTCTAATCAAAATGTGTTGTGCCTAATTTCTAAAATGTTGTCTTTAGACAACACCGATCTTTAGTGAAGTTTTTCTCTTCAATAATTCTGTAGATTTTTTTATTGTTCCAGTCAAGGTTGCACCCAATTCCCCAATACCCATCCCCCACATGTTTTTTCTCATTTTGGGGTTTTCTCCCTCTTTTCTTTTTTCTATATTTATTTATTTTTACCTTTTTGTTTCATTTTTTTCAATTTTTATGATTTTTTGCAACAATACCCGACTTTTAAGCCATGGTTTAAAAATGTTGTAATTTTATGCTAAAAGAAAGGGTGCTACTAATAACACCCCCTTTTTTCTTTGAATCTTGTCTTTGAGATTTTGGTTGCAAGGGTATCAATTGACAAGGTCGTGTTTTCAAAAATATTGTAATATTTTAGCCCCCCAAAAATGGATCTTTCTTGGAGCATGAATTTTCCATTTGGGGGTCGACTTTAAGATTTTGGTTGTAATAATATCGGTTGTTAAGTCCATGAATTCAAACAAGATGTAACTTTAAGCTTGAACAAAATGGTGATATTGTTAGAACCAATTTTCAATTAAGGAGTTGATTTAAAGATTTTTCTTGAAAACATTATGAGGTTGTTAAGGCCAATGTTGCAAAACATGATAATTTTAATCCTGAAAAAAAATTTCTATTGGTAGCACCAATTTTTGATTCAGGGGTTGATTTTGGTGTTTTTTACCCAAAAATATGGGTTTTTAGGACTAGACTTCTCACTTTGAGGTCATTTTTCTAGTTAAGTATGTAACTATGTTGGGAATGTGTGCATATGTTAGTTATAAATGTTGGACAACTGAGAGGAGGGGGGGGGGGGTGAATCAGTAGTTACTGAGCTTAAACAATTATGCTTCTTTTAAAACTCTTTGCAGAAACACTGAATGATGATCACAATAATGGAGGGAAATAAACACTGGCACATTTAGCATCAGTCACATATATGAGAAACACAGAGATAGATATTTTCCGAGGAAACCCATACAGGGTAAAAATCTCTTTTTATTTATATGATAAGTAATAATTACATTCTTTACATTATCATACATATGAGCACCAACTCATAATGAGGCTACAACCTCTGTTTTGCAAGCTGCAACTTGCTGAGAGCAGCAACTCTCTGTTTTCTCTAGCACCCACTAGAAGGAAGCACCAACTCCCTGGTT
>SNQJ01S0045039.1:19616-31583 GCA_010110895.2 Picea sitchensis
TCATGAGTCATCTAGAAGCCCCAAAAGGTCAAAGTAGTCAAAGTGGTTGCAAAGAAGAAATTATTTAAATAATAAAGTGAAGTGATGAGTGTATTATAAGTCAAAGTGGATACAAAATAAATTATTTAAATAATAAAGTTAATAGATAAATTACTAAGTGGACAAGTGGTTAGAAGTGGGTTAGCCCTAAAATAAGAAAAGTGGTTTAAGAGATTATTTAAATAATAAAGTTAATGGATAAATTACTAAGTGGACAAGTGGTTAGAAGTGGTTTAGCCCTAAATTAACAAAAGTGGGTTAAGATGGTTAGAAGGTAACCCCTTGAGGAAGCTACATAAAAATATAAGTAAGAGGCAAAGGTCTCTCATTCAAATCACACTTGAATATCATTGAATATCTATTTTTGTGAAAGGTTAATCGGGTAGGTATTATTGATAGAGAAAAGTGCGGCAGGAAAAGTGTGGTAGAAAAATTGCAGCAGAAAAAGTGCAGTAGAAAAATTGAGGTAGAAAAAGTGCGGCAAGAAAAGTGCGGTAGAAAAAGTGTGGCAGGAAAACTACGGAAGAAAAGGTGTGACAATAAAAGTGTGGCAGAAAAATAGCAACAGGAAAAGTGCGACAGGAAAAGTGCGGTAGAAAAACCGCAGCAGAAAAACTGCGACAACAAAATCGCGGCAACAAAACGCTACAAGAAAAAAAAAGGTATGGTTGTCATATGTGTAGTGTTGAATTTATGAATCAAGTTGAGGGTTTGCCTTGTAAATATGTTGGATGCCCTCTTGGGAGTTTATGGCTTGCTGTAGAGTTGATCTGAGGCAGATCTACTGAATTTTAATATTGGTTCATGTTTGAGGGATTTTGGTTGAGGTATGTTGTTGAAGTTATTGGTACATATAGAGGTTGTATAACAGTGAGGTTCTAGCACATGGTTTGAGGTACAAGTTGGTGCATGGTTGATGCACTTATTTATGGTACATGTTGATTACAGGTTATTTGTATAGGATTGGTGCATGGTTGATGCATTTGTTTATGGTACAAGTTGATGTATGGTACATGTTGCCACATGTTAATTGTACAAGTTGTTACAAGTTGATTGGTATAGGTTTACAACAATATATCTCATAGTGATAGTGTGACAGTGGTTCCATCATTCTATTTATATGTTAGGGCGGTTGGACAGGTGGTTGTAGCCACCTTCCGGTTGTAGTTGGAGAATGCAGGGGGTTGTAGCCTCCTTCTAGTTGTAGCCATAGAATTGGGGAGTTGGAGCTTCCCTCAAGTTGTAGCTTGAGAAACTAGGGGGTTGTAGCCTCCTTCTGGTTGTATCCAGAGAATTGGGGAGTTGGAGCTTCCTTTAGGTTGTAGCCTGAGAAACTAGGGGGTTGGAGCCTCCTTCCAGTTGCAGCTAGAAAACAAAGGAAGTTGGTGCTTCCAATGAATGTAATTCTTAAACACATATAAGAAAAGGATTCCATGGTTTTCTCCCACTTTGGGTTTCTACGTAAAACACTGGTGTACTATGTATGTGTGTGATTGCTCATTTGTTCATTGTTTATTTACTCTTCAACTATTGGATGATAATGCTACATTGATATAACACTTGGATTTTATGGTGAAAAATGATTAAATTGTTCTATTACTGATTCACCCCCCCTCTCAGTAATCCAACACAAAGGCATATTCATTTCTTAGACCAAATACATTAAAGAGACATTGAAGGAGTTTGAAATGGAAGACTGTAAACCTGTCAACACACCCATGGTCATTGGTTGTAAGCTAAGAAAGGAGGATGAATCCAAGGAAACTGATCAAACCTTGAACAAATCAATGATAGACAACCTACTTTGTGCGACAACTTCAAGGACAGATATAATGCAGGCAATAGGGTTAGTTGGAATATTTCAAGCTGCACTTAAGGAAACACATGTACAAGCAGTCAAAATAATATTTAGATATTTGAAAGGAAAAATGGAATTTGGTCTGTGGTATACCACAAGAAAAGACTTCACCTTGCAATTTACACAGATGCAGATTGGGCAATGTGGATGACATAAAAAACATTAGTGGTGGGACATTCTTTTTGGGTAATATCCTGGTGTCCTTGTTCAACAAGAAGAAATCATTGATTTATCTATCCAAAATAGAAGCAGAATATATTGCAACAACATGTTGCACACAGGTCCTCTGGATGAAACAAACATTGAAAGAAATTCAAGTAGAATATGATCAGTCCATATCAATTATATGTGACAATACCAGTGCAATAAACATATCTAACAATCTAGTCATGCATTCAAAATCAAAACACATTCCAATCAAGTATCACTTCTTGAGAGAGAAAGTCACATAAAAGAATGTCAAACTGGAGTATATTGACACAAAAGAACATGTCGTTGATATATTTACAAAACCTCTTCCTAGAGAATTGTTTGAGTTTCTTAAATAGAAATTGGTGGTGGCCACTATGCCCTCCAATCACTAAAACACTACAATAAGAGCAACAACTCAGGTGGAGCAACAGAAGACCGATGCATGCAGAGTGATGAGTACGGTGTCCGGGGGATTTGTAGAAAGACAATCACATTGTTGGTTGTAGAACATAGAATAAATAGTACAATGTAAAGGGGAGACAATCCCTTTTCCATTGATACCAAAGGGGGAGATAATAGAGAAAGGGAGATATTTGCAAAGATTTGCAGAAAGAAAGACTTGCAAGAAGCAAGGGAGTATCGAAAGAACTAGGTGCTTCCATCAATGACAAAGAAGGAGTTTATTGAAAATTGTGTTCTTATTGATGTCAAATAATGATAGGTCCAAGGATCTAACTAGACAAACAGAGGAGGCATACAAAATGTTAATATTTAAATGAAGGAGATTGAAAAGTACTAAAGCCTGTTGTTGAACTCTTTACCCTGTGGATGAAGGTGAGAGGAAGGAAACCAAAGAATGGTCTCAGAGAATCTGGACCATTGATCGGTTGGTAAGGTTATCAAAGTGTTTGAATATGAGACTGCATTGGAACTTTAACAAGAGAGGCTCTGAGTTAATAGTATCTCTTTGATCAATCGAAGGTATAAAATAGTACAAAACTATGGAATCGAAGTGAAGCCATAGGGTCTGCAAAATTCACATAGATTTAGCCTTGTAGAGGAAAAGTGATATGATCTTGATCATTGATTATCCAATATGAACAACTGAAAACAATTCTTTTTGGACTGGTTTAAGTCTTGAACCCAGGAGGAATCATGACCCTTGATCATCTTTTGATCAACGATAGAGATCCTAAGTTTGTCGGAGTGTAGATTGTCGGAGGGAACAATTGGAGAAATACTTCAATGAGAAGTAGTCTGATCAATGATGAATATTGATTGTAGTGAGTTATATCAATGAATATGGAAAGGTCACATGATAGCTGACCATCGAGACTAGGATTACAATATATTAAAGGCCAATGGATAATGACTATTGATCATGAGAGATTGACAATGGAGGTTATTATTTTGAGGAGGAGACAATCTGATAGACAAAGGTATAGCTTTATCAAACCAATGGCGATGATATACTCGGAATAACCAGATCGAAGGATCTAGAAGCATACTTGTGGTGGTCTTTGATTGGATCTAAACTATCAGATTGAGATTGTTGGAGCTGGATGCATTAGAGTGAGGCCATTTCAAAACACTCTAACTAGAGAATGTATGAACTGTCAAAGCGAGACCTTGTATCATCGGAGTTTGAATTCTTGGAGTGATTATCCCATTTTCATTGAGTGAAAATCCAACAAGAGAGAGTTTGATTCTATCAAAGTCTAAACCATCATAGTGATTAAAAACATATGCATTGAGACTCTGATAAGGAAACTTTTGACGATGCATTAAGCGCTTGTTCATAGTCCGAGTGTTGGGTATGTGTTATATTCTTTGCATGTGTGTGTTTGTGGGTGCGTTAGATACGACAACTACGTCTGATGATACCTTCACCTAGAGCTCTGTCATGTGTGTCGGGCGCTTTCCTAGGGGGGTAGGTATGCCCCCCCTGGTTACGCACAACGTTCGGGGCAACGCCCCGATTTTTTTTTTTTTTTGGGTAGTTTTTGCTATTTTTAGCGGATTTTGCTATTTTTAGTGGATTTGTAAATTAATCCTAGATTAATGGATTAGGGTTTTGGTATCTACGGAATACCTAAAAACATTGTATATATTGTATGGCGAATTGTGAAATTCAATATAATGAAAATAAGAAAGGTTTTCCTGGTTGAGGGTCTCCGGTATAAAATCTATGTGTACTCTGTGTATGAGCCATTGATTAATTTTTGTATTGCTCAAGGATCTATATGCATTGCTTTACTTCGTAGGTTTAAAAATTACACCGAGGTCATATGTGGTAAAGGTGATAGCTCTAATGTCTAAAGGAGGCAACGACTGGACCTTGATGCAAGGTTATAACACCTGGTCATGTGGAGGATAATGAAGGTTAGTGCCATGTCAAAGAGCTCTTAAGGTAATCATCATCTTGGTGGCTAAGAAATAACAGATTGACCATCAAGATTAAATCAAGGAATAATATGAGGTGGTTGAGTGTTTAGGTCTCGGGGACTTGATAGACCCAATGGTCTCGATGAACATGATCACAGATCGATGAATGAGATCAAACAGATAAATGATCGAAGAAATGTTGAGCATTGAGGTGGTGTTGAGTGTCTTAGTACCCCAATGATCCTGATGAACATGATTGCATATCAACGATTGAAATTCAATGGAGTCCCATATCAGACGGTGGATGAGTGTTGAGGACTAGTGAATAGATCACGTACAAAAAAAGAATATTGAGACTGGTTTTTGGTAAATATTTTGATAGCCCAATTTTGAGAAAGAATAAAAGGGTGTTGGAGCCGACCTGAAACTTCATATGTGGAAAAATAATTGAGTGCACGAGATGTATAATAAAAGTGCTTGAACATGTTTTTGATGAGGTGAAGAGGGCATTAGAAGTGAGTGACTAGTGAGCTTTGAGGCTCTTAAGTGTGAGGGTTATAAAGGATGGGAGAGTGAGGATTTCTGTAGTTGCAAGAACTAGAAGAGGAACAATAAGTGCGAGTGAGAGTAGCACTAATGATCATAGGTCCGAGGATTCAAAAAATGAAGTGAAGATAATCATCTCATGGAGTGGATCAACATGTGGGAGGAATGGATCGTGTGAAGAGAAACACTGAGGTTCTGAGGCCAAGAGACATCAGTAAATGTAAAGCAAATAATTCAAAAATATATTTAATTTAGGGTGGTAGGTGTTGGGTATATGTTATATTATTTGCATGAGTAGTAGTGTCTACGTTGCGCTAGGCGCTCATGGGGGTTTGAGGGGGAGAGATATCCCCCCGCGTAGGGGTTCATGGGTAGCGCCCCCAAGAATTTTATTTTTCCTCGAGAAACGTGTCGAATATTTTCCTCGTTTTTCATGTTGCCTCGATTTTCATGTCTATTGTTGAGCGGTTTTTCGACACATGGTTTTTGCTGATGGTTTTCTATTTCTGGTTAAGGAATTAGGTTTGTTGACTAATCCAGGTCATTGGGTTAGGTTTTTGGATTTAGCTGGCCTCTATATATATATTGTATTGTAAACAATGTATCACTATGAATGAAAATAAAATATGCTGGTTTTCTCGGTTTGGATTTCCAAGGGAAAAATCTCTGTGTAATGTTTGTATTTGCCATTGTATCTTTTCTGTTCTTTTACTAAAAATATGTTTGCAGTAAATGTTGTACAAGGTTAAAATCTACATTTGGTATTAGAGCTTTGTTGGCTTCAGGGGGACGCCTTTATGGTCAAGGGTTTGGCTCGTGACTGTGATAAGCCTTGTTACAATGGGAGATTTGCAGTATTAATTTTTCAGGCGAAAATAAATGGTGAACAATTCGAAAATGGAGATCAAGAAGTTTAATGGGAGAAGTTTTGAGCTATGGAAGCTCAATATGGAAGATATTTTCGTGGACATAGATCATTGGATTGTGGTATATCCAGGTACTACACCTATAGGAACAACAAATGATTGGAAAAATTTGGATCGAAAGGCGAAGAGCATAATCTGACTGTGTCTCTCAGATTCAATATTACTGAATTTGTCAGAGGAAGCTACAACCAAGGATTTATGGGATAAGTTGGGGAAGTTGTATCAGTCTAAGTCCCTAGTAAATAAAGTATTCCTGAGAAAAAATATGTATAACCTGAGGATGAGAGATGGAGACTCAGTGGTAGAGAATTTGAACGCCTTCAATATTGTGGTAAGTCAGTTAATATCTATTGAGATTAAAATTTCAGATGAAGATAAGTGTATCAGTTTACTGTGTTCTTTAACAAACTCGTGGGATAGTATAGTTGTGGCCATAGGTAGTAATAAAATTGCTTTGAATTTTGATGAAGTGGTCTCATCCTTGTTGTCAGAGGAGATGANTGTCCCAAGACACAGGAAGAGGAGGAGGACATGTCTCGTGTTCCATATGCGAGTGCAGTTGGCATTTTGATTTATGCAATGGTTTGTACTAGACCGAACATTGCACATGCAATGGGAGTTTTGAGCAGATATATGTCAAAACCAGGGAAGGAGCATTGGACATCAGTAAAAAGGGTTTTCAAGTATTTGTGTGGCACTGCTAGCTATGGATTGTGCTACCAAGGAAGACCGAGATTGGACAAAGTGTTGGATATACATGTTTTTGTGGATGCAGACTGGGTTGGAGATATGGATCGTAGGAGATATACAAGCGGGTATGTGTTTAAGCTGTTTGGAGGAGAAATAAGTTGGATGAGAAAAATCCAGGCTGTGGTGGCACTTTCAACTACCGAAGTTGAATACATGGTAGGCACTCATGCATGTAAGGAAGCAGTATGGTTACAAATATTGTGTTAAGGTATTGGGTTGGTACACCAAGTTGTAAGGATATATTGTGACAGTCGGAGTGCAATTGTTTTGGCAAAGAACCCGACTTATCATTCAAAGAGAAAGCATATCGATATTCAATATCACTTTGTGAGAGACACGGTTGAAGAAAATAAAGTGTTGTTGATGAAGGTGGACACTTTGAAGAATGTTGCTGATTTATTACAAAAATATGTGAGCACTGAGAAGTTCTCTTGGTGTAGAGGATCCATGGGCATTGCTTCCCTGAATTGTTGAATATGTAACTCTGTAACCCCCTGTATGCAAAGAAAACAACAAGTGGGATAATGTTGGGTATGTGTTATATTCTTTGCACGAGTAGTATTGTCTATGTTGTGTCGGGCGTGTAGGGGTTCGGGGCCAACACCCTCGATAATTTTTTTTCCTTGGGAAACATGTCACATTTTTGCCTCGTTTTTTGTGTTGCCTCGATTTTCGTGTCCATTGTTGAGCAGTTTTTCAAAACATGGTTTTTGATGATGGTTTTTTTATTTCTGGTTAAGAAATTGGCTTGTTGACTAATACAGGTCACTGGGTTAGGGTTTTGGATGCCATTGGATCCTATATGTATATTGTATTGTAAACAATGTATCACTATGAATGAGTATAGAATATGTTGGTTTTCCCGGTTTAGGTTTCTAGGGGAAAAATATCTGTGTAATGTTTATATTATCCATTGTATCTTTTTTGTTCTTTTACTGAAAATTTGTTTGCAGTAAATATTGTACAAGGTTAAAATCTACAATAGGGTGGGGCAAGGGAGGGGATTGGTGTCCCCTACAGGTTGGTGCTTGTAAACATTGCTGAGTTGGTGCTCAACCAGGGGGATTGGTGTCTCTAGTAGGTTGGTGCCTACAAATAATATTGCTGAGTGGGTGCTCAGTCAAGGAGTTTGTTGTCTCATGAAGTTTGGTTCCTGTAAGTATTGTAATAGTAGGTTGGTGCCTACAAGATATTGTAAAGAAATTTATGTGGTTTTATTCCATTTGGGTTTCCATGTTAAATCTCTATGTTCTGTGAATTGCATGGTTATATATACATCATTAATTGCTATTGGTAAATAACATGGTGATAAATATTGCAGTAAAATTACAATCAGTAAAATCTGTACAATATTGATTCACCCCCCTCTTAGTATTGTTGAATATTCTGACAATTACAAAAATAAAAAAACAATTCCGTGTTTATCATCAATGTGCCCAAATATACAACAAAAAAATGCGCAGGAATTTCAATTTTTCTAAATGTATATGTTTATAAATGAAAACTGTATTCATTCTTTCATTTTTTTACCAAAACTTAGAGGGGAGATTTGTGCAAGAGAGATTTACTAGCAAAGACTTCGGAATAGATGGATTTTTTTGAAGAGCCAAATTCGAAAGGGCTCACCCTAGGTCACATGTAAATTTGCAGAGGAGAAATTTCAGGTATGTGATTTCATTCTATTAATCATCTTAATCTTTCCCCTATTTGATTCAAGCAATTTTTAGTGCATTCTAAAAAAAAAGGGCTTCATAGTCATCTTCGGTATTGGAAGCCCTAGCTTCCTTATTCTTTCTCTTTCTTTCCCTCTCTATTTTTCACAATGAGAWTTTTTTTTAAGAAATAGATTTTTGTAAGGTTTATTTACTTATATATGGGGCGTTTGGTATCCGTTGCAATGGGGCCACTAATTGCATTGGATCTGAAACTGGTCTATTGCTATCATTTTTTTTAAAATCCTTCGTAGTTAGMAGTGTACATTGTACATGGATAGAGCATCGGTGCACATGTTCATGTCCACAACACCGTTGAGTTTAAAATGGAATTAATATAAATTTTAGTATCAAAACCATCATGTTTTAAATTTGTTCATGGGTCAACAGTGCAAAATAAATAGTACGTACACACCGATGCTTCTATTAATTTATAAATCACCCCATGAATACAACAATTTTTAAACAAACGTTTTCGATTTCGTGAAGGCACTATTATCATATACCAATGCGTATTCATATGATTAACACACTGGTGCATACCAATTCATTATACACATCGATATCTTATTTTGTAAAATTATTTTTGTAATTTTTATATCTGATGATTCCTAGTTTTTATTTTTCAGGGATATTATGAAAATTCCAAGGGAAAAACGAGGAGAAAAATAATACATGCCAGTAGGGATGTCCAAAAAAGTGTAGAAGGAGATGTTAAAAGAAATGAACATAATTGCATCGTAGGAGGAGCCATCCCAACAACAATGTCCATCAGAGGTATGCAATCATTCATTTATTCTTTTATATACATCGAATTTAATTATCGCATGAAATACTAATTTTCAAATGTTTTGTTGCAGAAAAGAAAAAAAAATGGAACCCATTCAACACACAAGATAGGACGACAAGGAATAAAAAGGTTGATCACAAACTTTGTGAGTACTTATGTTTTCTACCTTACTTAAGATTTCATGTTTGTTATGATCTTTATATTTAAATAATTAATTTACACTTTTCCATGGATGTCTTCTATCAAGTGATAACATACAAAGATGATCCAACCGATGAATTCATAGACATTGGGTTAAGTATGGGTTGTGAGTATATGTTGAAGTATCAAGGTTTAATTGAATAATTTGTAAGTAGTTATGTTTTTTAACTTCTCTTGTTTTATAATTAATGGAACAAAAAGAAACCTTTATATTAATTATATCAACTGTGCTTTGTCATGGCATATTAAACATGCAAGACACAAAGTATGGAATGCAGCCAACAAAAGATATTTTGAGAGAAGACATAGAGCATGACTTTGAAAAAATGTGTATTTTTTATGAAAGACTCATTTCTATGGTACATTTTTTTAATTACACTTTATTTCTGTGTTTTTAGATGTAAGATAAAAAGACAGAACATAAAAAGAAAAGTCGATCAAGAAAACATTAGGGCAAATAACCAGAGTACATTATTGCCTAAAAATGATGAAGAAATAAGGCATGCACACAACTCGAGCGATGCCAACAATTCAAGTGATGAATGCCAATCAATATAATTGAATGTTACTACAAGTTGTATGTTTTGGAATATTTGTCTACGAAATCAAGGATTTTGTTTAATGTACTTGGCATATTGTCTTAATTGCATGAGGACATGTTACCAATAAGTGTAACAATTACATATTGGTTTCATTTTTATTATTGTGGACCTTTACGTTGTCCCATTTTGTATGATGATGGGTCTCTTATTCATATATAATAAAAAGGGTTTCTTATTTTATTACATTGTCGAATGTTGTAAAATGTTGTGTTGCTGATTAATTAATATGTGGATTATTTACATTGTTATAAATAAGAGAGGTGTAATCCATTAGATGCATTAATGCAATCATTACATCAAAATGCAATGACAAAAATACAAAAAACAATATTATTATAAAAAACATTTGATTTTGAGACGATTAATTGAAAATTTGTAAAAAAAAATTAATTAAAATATATACATATMAATGCACTGTATTCTTATGAACTCACTAAATGGCGCATGCCATAATATAGAAAACGATGCATTTTAATGAGTTATACACACCGATGCTTATTAATTATATTGAAGCATCGATGCTAAATATTGTGAAAAARCATCGTTCCTTAAACAACATTATGTACAATTAATTATATTTATTGTTTCAAAATTTCACAGTGCACATGTTTACAATATGTACCAGTGCTCTAAATATAATATATGAACTGGTGCTTTAAATATACTATACATACTGGTGTTTAGTAACAAATAATGGCACTGGCATCTCACCTTGCATATTCAAAATTTCACTACCCTTCAATGCATACGATAATACAAACATCGGTGTGTACAAATTATAAAAGCACTGATGTTCCATAAAAATAGAATGAGCCAGTGTGTAATATTTATAAGAGCACCGGTGCTGCATACGAAAAATAGTATGAATGATGTGTACATAAATTCAAAAGGCACCGGTGATGCATACAACAAAAAATGTAGAATTGGTTCGTAATAATTATAAGAGCACCAATGCTACATACAAAAAAAAAAGGTGGAACTGGTGTGTAATAATTGTAAGAGCACCAATGCTTTGTAAGTTTATGTACACACTGATGCTGGTTTCATAGGAGCACACTGATGCATTTTTACAATACAACCACTGAAAAAAACCTCCGCTTGCCCAAATGTTTTTAGTTATATGAAACATCCATTAAAACCTCTGCTAAAACATCCATTTCAAATAGTGGAGGTTGTAGCAGAGGATTTTTTTTAAATTTTACCAAATCTTGTAACACTAAAAACCTCTGCTACAAGCTGTTTTCATTGTAGTGTAACTATGTAAAAAACAATGCAAAGTAAAGTGGAATGAGGAAAATGAGAAGAAAACAAGAATTAAATAAAATAGAAAATGAAAATAGGAGAGAAAAGATTGATGAATGAGAAATGAAAGGTCATGTTTGTTGGCCTTCCCATTACCCCAATGCTCCTTATTTCTTCATATACTTTTATTATCAAAGGGTATTTTTTCCCATGAGGATATAATATAAAGGAGAAGTAGTATGTAAATTGTTGAATGGACCATAAGCATGTAACTTGCATTATAACCAGTGATTGCTGAAATAGAATAAGAAACCATTGAATGTTTATTTTTCCATTTGGGTTCCTGGGGTAAACAATGTCTTTATGTGCAATGTTTTCTCTCTATGTTATTGTTTTACTGTGTCAACTTGTTTTTTATTTTATTTTTATAGTAGATATTTTCTTTGATACAAATGATTTCCAATCAATAGTGGGAGTGTAAATGAGAGGGATATGTAATCAAACTTGTGGATTTACTGCATTATTGGTGTTTTCCTTGCCTAATTTAGAGTATAAAAACTCTATTAATACCATTGTAGGATGCATTTCCATGCCTAAATATCAATGAATGCTACCTCAGAGTCGTTGCACTTATGTAGTAGGTTTCTAAATTGGTTTATTTGAGTTTGGTGAACTGTAGGGCATTTGTATGCATTGATGGGAAATTTTCTCTTTGCCTAGATCA
>SNQJ01S0045039.1:35269-53588 GCA_010110895.2 Picea sitchensis
AATATTCGATGGAATTTGTACTGTAAGAATATATTTGTATATTGTACTTATATTGATTCAGTGTGTTTCGTTGTAAATATAGGAAATCACAATGCCAAGGATTACACCTGAAGAGAGTGAAATGAGGCTTTCTAGGTTAAGGGCGACATTGTAGGCATAGAGTGATGAGAAATGGTATTTCCCTTGCAATCAATGTAGGGGCTTGAATAGAAGAAGACTTGTAAGAAAAACAATTGAAAGACATTGTTGGAGGCATGGGAATTGTGAAGGGAGGTATACACATCGTCCCATGGTAAGGTAGTCATTATATATGTCTTTATATTTATTGTATTTGTTGTAACAATAAAAAAAATTACGATTTTTTTTTCAAATTTCGCAAAGTTTCTCTTGCCAATTTCCTCTCTCCTCATAATTCCAATCTAGTAAAACTTTGTTATTATATTCTTGCGGTCCTTAAAAGAACCATGTCTTTGTTATATCCCAGCTTTATTCCACTCTTTATTCATGACAATTAAGTCCCAAATTTTGACTAAGTCTTTGTTTAATTTCATCATTTGAAACCTAGTCAAAACCAAATATCCTTTCTTACATCCCAGCTCTATCCCACTCTTTATTCATGACAATTGAGTCCCAAATTTTGACTAAGTATTTGTTTAATTTCATCATTTGAAACCTAGTCAAAACCAAATATTCATTATTAGTAGCTTTCTTATAAATATATTATTAAAAGCCTTGATTTTAATAAATTGACCAAGTTTATGATAAAGGATAAAAGAATATCCTTATTATGACCCATTGCCTTTATTATTATTTGTCTTAATTAGAAGCCATTCACGAGTTAAATCAAATGTTTTGGTGTTTTGTTTAAATCCAAGTCATATATCTAAATGCTTATGCCATTGATTTGAGTCAAACCCCAAATAAATGATGATATAATCCAAATCCTAGTCATATGTCCAAGTGTCGAGAAATTGATTTTGTATGTGATGCAACGAACTATAGAGTTTCATTCGTTTCCCTTGGCTGAGAGGCACTGCTTGGGTTAAAAAGTGTCATGCAAAAATTCAACGGAGGCAAAGACTCAATGGTACATTAAAAGAAGATCAATAGTCCTTATTAGAAGATCAATAGTCCTTATTTAACTGTGACCTTCCTACATGTTCAAGGTTTAACAAAGAAGGGGAAGGCCGCAAAACTCAACCATGGTTTGGGGAGTAATGACATGTTAGGTTGGGGGAAACTGTAGTCCCCCTCAATGGTTAGAAAAACCATGAAGTAGCCCCCCGCAATGCACCTATGATGGAAAAATGGCTTGATGGTTTGAAGGCTCATGGATGGCGTGACGAGTTGTATAACAAGCTCGAGCGAGGCGTCCAAGAATGAAATGGTCTGGATGCTTTCAAAAATATAGAAGTCAATGGAGATAATCCTTTCGAAAAGGGAGATTCTATTCATGAGGCATGAGATATCAATGAAGATGATGATCTTGATAAAATAAAAAATGAAACCATTGATCAAGGAGAAGCGGTTTTGGATGGCTAGCCTGCCCAAATTTTCCCTGGACATCAGTTAACATTAATTCTCGCACTTAAAATGATGCAATTGGTTGTCTTTCGTATGCAAGAAAAGGAGCTAATACTACCATGCAATCATTATATGGTTTTGTATAACCTAGAATGATGTATGTAAGTGCCATTAAAAAGCCCGAAGAAGCATCTTTCTTTGAATCATATGAGGTAGCACATTACATACAAGACTTGACAACAACCATAGCAAAGATTCTGGGTGTAAAAGTGTCACCAGTTAAAATAGATAATTAGGAAAGATATGGAAAAGGGTATAATTACAATCAATACCAAACTGATGCCATTGCTTTTTATGCATTGCAAGATGCTCTCAAGGAAGAAGAAAATATGGTTGATTCCTTATAACATCATTTTTATTTTTATTTTATCTAATTGAGGACGAAAAAATGTTAATAGGTGGCAGTAGAGGATATTGAGGACTTAAATAGAATTCATTCATTTCAAGGGCAGTAAAGTGACAATGAATCTCTTAAGGATGTCGACCTTACAAGCCTTATCTATGTTGGTCCAATTCCATATTTCCAGGCAGAGGATTAGATATCAAAAGATCATTTCAAGATTTAATGGCATCAATTTATCACTCAAAATATTTTTTTTGGTAAAGTAGAACGAATGGTTCCAAAATTAATGAAAACAATTAAGCATTAGTTATATATTTGGAGAGATTGATTCAACATTCTCATCCAACATTTCTAGGCAGATGAATCAACATTTGAAGATTATAAAAGAATGCAGAATTTCATTGGAAGAGGGAGGTAGGTTAGGGATTATTTTTGGCAGTGATACTATGTTCTCTATTTTGGAATCCCATGGGGATATTGTAAATTTTATTTGATTAGAAAATCAATCCATGGATTCTCAGCTCATCCCTAGAAGAGATTTGTCTTCTTTTCATTTTCTTGTATTAAGCTCTCTTATATTTTCAAATCTATTCTTTCTCTAATTGATTTGATTTACAACATGCCAATTGAATGTATTCCTTAATTGTTTAAATATTTCAACTATGACCTTTGTATTGTTATGTTATATATTTCATGTTGTCAACATATTATAGTCTTGAATATTTCATGTATGGATTCATTGATGCCCAGATAGAAATGTTCATTTTTGCATGCTGGATTCATAATTTTTATGACCAATTCATCTTATTCATCTCAGGTTTGTAAATGTTGCTTTTCCCTCTATATTGTCTGAGTTTTCTATTTTATCATTTTCTTCCACCTTCCATGATGAAGTATTTTTCTCTGTTGAATGAGACTCCATGCCCAATGGATTAGGATTATGCTCTCTGAAAGTTATAATGTTTTATTCTATTCCTTTGACCTCATTATCCTCAATCCTATCTACCATGTTTTACATTGTTTATTACCCAAATATGGCACTTGAGCTTAATGTTGAAAGATGTTGCTTAGTGATAGTGGGAAACCAACAATTTTAAATCTGATGAGGGAGCACCCTTTGGTCCAAGAGCCAAATTGTGACATGAAGTTGGTTTTAAAGATGTCTTGGCATGGTTGAACCATCTCAAGTTAAAACATTCTTTTTGGCGCCGTTGTTGGGGAGCGAATGTTCGAGAGCTTTCCCCAAGGTTTTATCAATATTAGATATAGTTCTTGAAGGTGAAAAAGGATCAGCCACAGTTTGTGTGGTTATTCACCTGGAGACTCCACTGTGACTTCATTGGCGACTCCACTGTGTTCCAATGACAAGTTATTTTGCTGCAAATATTGTTGTAAGGCATGCTCCATTTGATTTCTCAACTATACATGGATTTCCTAATCCTATGCCTAGCACAAAATATTGGGTAGAATGCCTCCCTAGATTCAGAGAATATGATGAAGATAGTCCAAACGATCACTTGATACATTTTCATGAATGCATGCGTCAACTTGGTATTTTTCATGAAGATGTACTCATGAAAATGTTCATGATCTGTCTAGAAGGAGATGCTTGGCAATGGTACAAATCCATACCTTCTGGAAGTATTTATTCTCTAAGATAATTTCATGTATGTTTTCATTATCACTGTAGAAAAAATTTCAGAGTTGAACTTATTTTAGAGAACTGCTGCAATGAAGCATTCAATTCAGTAATAGAGCATCGAGAAATTGATTATGACATTATTAAACAAGAAAGGGAATTTACTATTGAGAATGAGTATTCAAATCTTATTATCCATTCTATTCAAAGTCAGAATTCCATTGAACAAAAAGTCATTTTTGATGAAGAAGTTCAATCATTTGAAAGAAGTCTTCATGTTCAAGAAGAAATACTTGCAGTTGAATCCTTTTCGACTTATTTTGTTCAAAAGGAGATGCCTCAGAGTATAGTTCCTATAAATTCATTTTCAAATGTCTCATCTTTTTTTAATGAAGACGTTAAAAAAAATATTGTTGTCTTATATTCATGAATCTAATGTTCAGGAAAAGAAACAAAACAATGACAAATACTCTAGGTTTCTAGGGTCTATTCGTTATAAAAAAATGAAAAACTGTTTTTCCCATACAACATAGAAGATTTATATATCTGCATATGTAGAAATGTATAATATCGAGCCTAGATATGATGTGTATGGTGATTCCAATGTAGAGTTTGAAATAAAAACATTGTTGTCAGTTGAGTATGAAAATACAAATTTGGTCAATAATGAACAAGAATCACGAATTGTACAATTCATCTTCACAAAAAAAGTAGATGCAATGCAAAAGAAACTTAGTCCTTGGGAACAAAAGGAGGTAATCATTCATAATTTTCATGATCTTGTATCAGCTTGTTTGGAGGTTTTTGTTCGCTAATGTTTTGCAACATCTCTCTACTGTGAGTATGAGTCCCAACCTTGTTTTGAGTTGTAGATTTATGTTATAGCAAGATTTTCCTCACTCTATGAAAAATTTCTCAGAAGGCCTTTTTCCATTTCCCTATGCAGACTTGAAGTCCCTTTTGCAAATCCCAGAGCTAAAAACAATATTTTTCCACATATACGCGCCCTACCAATTGTACAACATGCATATACACAGGTTGCACCACTACATCCCGTGTACATCGGGTTTTGTTCCCAAAAGTAAAAAATGAGGTCAGGTTTCCATGTCATGTCACGAGATCCATGATCCTTGACCTTCCATATACTGGAAACGTTTTGACTCGACCCTTCAGTTCCACTTGAAGGCTATAAATGGGCTAGATTTAAGCTATGGAAAGAGAGGAGAACAATTCAACTTTGATAGCAAAGTTACTCTGGAAAAATCATTCACTTCATATTGAGTTTGCATCCCTTTATCTTTTTAAGTCTGAACACATTGTTCAGCCCCCAAGCTCTTCCCTACTTGGTTGAGAACCTCATTGTCTATCTTATATGAGATTTCCTTTGGTGGAGGCCCAACTGGAAGGGACTTAGTTTCTCAGTTCCGAACCATGCTGACGCAGAAGTTTGTAATTCATTCACTTCAGTTGATTAGATTTGAATAGAAATACTCTTTTCTCGTCCAATTAATATCTTGCAAATATTTGAATTGTTATTCCATGGGCGTATTTGTTATGAATGTTGATGGATTATGCTATTGAATGTGATAAATTTATATATTATCACTATATGCTTGCATTTATTGGTTGTTGAGGACAAGTTGCAGGTGTATTGCTTTGAGTCAAGTGCTCAATGGTGGACTTCATCGAACATCTGGACAAGTAGGTTCTTTATATTGTCTTGTTATCATATTTGCTTAGATAGCATACCTAAGATTAGAGTTGATTTCTGCAGTCATTTCCGTCTGTTGTGGTTTACCCCTAGCCATAGAGAGGTTTTCCTTGTAACAGAATTGGCGACCATACTGGGGATAAAATCTTCTTTTCAGGGTTTGGAGTGTTTTTCTCCTTTGATTTCTCTCATTTATATTGAGTTTCTTGTCGTCTGACTGCTTGACAGTATCTGTGCATTCTGAGTCTGAGTTTCTTAGCTTGGCTATGTTTTAACACATATACATGGGTTTTTACCTGACAATCGCGTACATACGCATGCTGTCCTTCTTCAAGAGGCGTATATACACTCTTTTCTCCTGAACAATCGCGTACATCATCCTTGTTTTGCTTGGTAGTTGGGTTTGATGTTTGCTAGGTAAGTTTTGATGGTTGCTGAGTCTTCTTGGGTTTCTGTTATGACTATTAAGTGTCTGTGGAATGATAGGAAACCTTTCTTTGGTTGAATTTTTGGGTGGTTCCTTTATCATCATCCCTTTTCATTTGATTGTCATTTCATCTTGGGATGGGTGTTTACTTCTTGATACCCTAGTTGGTTTGTCTCTGTTTACATACAGTAGAATTTTTATATCTAGTTGTTGTTTAGTCCTTGCATTTTCATCCTTTTATATTGAAAATACAAAAAGAATAGCCATTTTTCATTAATGGCATTTGATCTTTTGGGTTCTTATCATTGATCTTAGCACATGTATGGAAAGATTGCATTTTATTTGGAATTGCAGAACTAAATTGAAAATTTCATTTTGAAAAACTTATCATTTGTTGGGAATTGAAGTTAGGACTTTGCATTTTATCCATATTCATTTATTTTACTTACTGAGTCATAACACCATTAGTTTCACGACCACACCTTTTTTGAGTAAGAAAGGCCACTAAAAGTAACACTATAATTTAAAATTGATTAGAAACAATTTTATTTTTTAGGGTGCACAAACTAGCTTAGGATTTAGAGCCTTGGAATAGGATTTTGTGAGTAAACTTCTCCAGGGATATTAAATCAACATATGTGTCTGACTAACGAAGTGGCAAAATCCATTGTATAATTGGTGACATCAGGAGGCTCTGCTTACACCAGAGTTAAGCACGAGGTTGCGTGAGGTTGGTTGAGGGGATATCCCCCTAATACCTTCTAAGTGTCATATATATTTATGGGGATCTATTCATATATGGGGATCTTTCTAGTACCTTTACCTCTGTGAGAGGTGGTGCTTTCGAGGATTCAGGCTTTATTACCCTGCCCATACGGTAGACTTGACTTATGACTGTTCACTTGCACATTAGTTATATCGTGGCTTCTTAGTTGATTGACATAGGTACCACATAGGTTACTTGCATGGGTTATTTTGCAGGTACCCTGGGTCAGATAAGGGTCAGACAATACACAACCTTTATGGAGGATTACCTCTCCGGGGGGATTTGACCGATTGGTTGTTAAGTCCACGAGGGCCCTTATAACTGATTTTGATACCTCTGAGATTTTGCAGGGAGTCTCAGGCCCCTCTTGGGTGAGGCATACCTACTTTAGGGAGGGAGGCCCCTTTCATCCACTTTATCATGTTTGTGTGCATATTGGCCTTTTGTTTATCTTGGTGTTCTCTTTGAACTATTAGTTGACCTTGGGATTTTTTGTATTGTGCCTTGAGTTTTCATCATGGATATTGGAGTTCCTTGGAGTCCCTCTTTTAACACTACCTCCCCCATGACGTTCACTCATTTAGTGGGGATGAATCCGTCTGGGTTTCATAATGGTATACAAAATCATGATACTTAGTCAATACCTTGGGTCTCTAATGATTTCCCTCTTAATATGCCTCTGCATACACCCAGGGGCACAATGGATCCATTGCCTATATATTCATTTGATAGGGGACATATCCCCCAACCAACTCTCACAATGGGAGGTTGGAATCTCTCCTCTTACGGATCCAATCCTAGTCTCACTTTTTCAGGAGCAAGTGCTCCAATGGGTGGTTATTCATCTTATTACGCCTGGTCCATATATCCTTCATCTGTTATGTCAGTTCCTATGAACACTTTTCCCATGAAGGACCTCCATCTATCTTCTAGTATTTCATATGGAGGGAGTCAATTTTATGGTACGTGCTACCCCCTTCACAAAATCCCTTCATCTGGGGGAAATATATATCCTCAACCGAATAACTTGTGTCACACCTTTCCCTCTTTGAAAAATCTGCTTCAGTGATGATTCCCTTACAAACCTCTATGGATCAATTGAGAGGAGGATACTACCCTTCCGGGCAGGGACATGGTGGAGACCAAAATCCTTCCTGGTCTGCAATTTCTCAAAACCAGTCTTTCTCGGGACCTTGGTCTCAAGTTTCAATCACCGCCACTGTTCCAGTCACTGCAAGTCATACTGGATTTATATCACCAACCTCTGCTAATCATGTTGGAGATTGGTCGACAACCTCTGTGAGCCAAGTTGAATACCAACAACCAACCGCTATAAGTCATGGTGGGGGCACAAATCTAGTCTCCATGAGTCATCTTGACATCACATCTCCAACCTCTGGGCATCATGTGGGAGATGAATCACCGACCTCTGCCAGTCACGTCGAGAACATGTCTCCAACCATTGTGAGTGACGTTGGGGGCATTCCTACGATTGAAAAACCTAGATGTGTAAGATGTAAGCCTAAGTTACTTTGTAGGATTTGCAAAGGATATCACCTTACATGTTTGTTCCCTGCTACTGCCATGGTACAAGAAGTGTGGTCCTTACCTGGGGGCCCTTTGGGTTTTGAGTTGTATTTGGTTTCCAAACATTCTTTGGTTGATACAATAGTCATGTCGATGCAATCTTCGGCTAACACCCCTCTCCCTTTAGGGGGTGATGCACCTCTTGACCTTTTTGTCTTATATCCTGTTCAACCAGTGGTCATGCCGATGCAATCTTCGTCTGAAACCACTCCTATTTTAGGAGGTGATGCATCTCTTGGCCTTGTTTTCTCGCATCCTATTCAACCAACGGTTGAAGAAGTGGTCGTTCCATTGTAATACCCAGTCAATCCAACTCTTCTTTTGGAGGGTGATGCGTCTTTCGACCATGTCATTTACATTTCTAGTCCTGCACCTTCTCAACAAGGGCGAGATTTACTCTCTCCGAGTACTCTCCCTCCAAGTATTCAAGAGGTTCCCTTTGACTGGGATGGTCTTGTGGGGTATCAAATTCCTTCTCCTATGCCCTTTCAAATAAGAGGAATTCTTCGATACATCTTTGGAAAGGTAACCTCCATGAGTATTTTATCCGCCTCTACTTGGAAAGCTCTGGGTTTTCCCAAGCTTGTGTCAGCTATTCGTAAGTTACTTACCTTTCATAGAAATATTGCACGGGATCCTTGGAATCCCCCATGACATGCCATCTAGAAAACTCCCAATGAGTCTGATTTAAGCTCTTTTCTGATTCCCTCAAAAAGCAAAAATATTTTCGAGTGAACTTGTCTCTTTCACACTCGTTAATTAGATTTGAAAGGTCTCGAGTCTTGGTTAAGATCTTTTTCGACTCTCTCAAAAAGAGAAAAGATTGTCGAGTGAACTTGTCTCTTTCATGCTCATAAATTGGATTTGAAAGGATGTCTATTTAGTGCAAGTTTACCCCTTTTTCAAACCAAGTAGACTAAGATTATGAAAAATGACATTTTTTGGCATTAAGTTTTAATTGCATCTCATTATCTTGCTTGCAGTATTGAACCTATTTCCAGTTCTCGATTTTGCATTATAAGACTATCACCTCAGAATTTTTCATCACCAACCAAGCAGAGCCTTGTTTATATCATTTGCATCTTGACACCCTATACCCAAGAGGAAACATTCCCCCGAGTGTCCATCTCCTGCATGCACCTCCTTGCATTGAGCATAGGTATGTTCCAATGATGGAACTAGATTTCTTACTTGCGACACTCGTTTCCTCCTCTATATCATAACATTCATTTGATTATGAAAAAACAAAAAAATATGGGTGGGAAAATAATATTATCTTATATTGGCAGCAATCGTGTCGCCTTTGAACAGAGCACAAAATTTTTGAGTCCACATGTCATCAAAATTTTGGGTTTAGCATGACCTTAGGAATCTGATCTTGTTACAGAGAGTTTAATCCCCTAATTGGTTACTCTTCTAGTCCCTATGGAGAGTTTGATTGATGCCTCCTGCATCTCAAAGTTTCATCATTGAGTTTATGCTATCAGAGTATTCCACATGTCTCATGCTCTTGTCCAAAGGATGTCTGTCAACCTGTGTCGTCCATTCATTAGAACTCTTGACTTTGCATGCCGAACATACCCTCAGTGTGTCTCAGAATTACATGAAGTTGTAGTCCTATTGTGCACCCTGGTCCTACTTTCATCATTGGTATGTAACCTTGAACCCAACAGTTGACATTTCATCATTAGTTGCTGACTGGGTGGTTTCCATTGTGTTCGACGAAAATAAATCTATTCTCACATTGGGATTCATGTAGTGTCTTGGATGCCATTAGACTTATTGGTGGTTTCCTCGCCTTTGTCAACAATTTTTCTTAGTGGATGCTATTCAGAGGGTCTTTTTCATGTACCACTTGCATCTGGCACACACGAAAGACGCACAAGATCATTGGTTCATGAACATGTTCTTCGTTCGATTTCCTCCAAATCATCAAGCTCCTGCTTTGTACCTCATTCTTAATGATGAGAGATGCCTCAATTCTCTCCTTTCAGCGGGTCTCCTTCCATCGACTTCAATCCATCTATTCTGGAAATGAGACCTAGAGTCTTATGAGTACCTAGAGGCTTGCAGTCATTAGTGGCAAGTTCTCTCACCATCGACAATTGGGAATACATCAATGTCTCTTGATCGATGGATTCTTCAAGTGTTAGACCCTGACACCTTTATTCACACTTGTGAGAATGTACTCGGTGCCTTGATACCTACTTTCATGATCGGTAGGTTGTTTCGCATTTGTTAACGATATACCTTAATTACCGGTAATTAAACGAAGTCTCATTGTGTTCAACCTCAACTCCTTTGTTCACACGATATAGACTTTCACCTTTGGCGGAACATGTAGAAGACTTAAAGACATCAGTTCATATTCAAAAATTTCCTGAGCTACTGTTATCTCTCATTGGACCAATACCTATATGACTTCAGTGATCATGAGAGATCAAATTGTACTCCATTGTATACAAATATCTTCAGATTGATTTTGAGACTGGTTTTGCTGGGCCTTGTTCGTGACTATGACAACCTTTGGCATGTAGCCACCTTTTTATTTCCTATTCATGGCCATGAAAAACTGTTTGGTATATTTTCACATGGATCTATAGTGTAATTCAAATTGGCAGCCATGTGTGCAAATTCAATACAGATTGTAATGAGAAACTAGTTCATCCAGCTAGGTCTCCATTACTCCACTTCTGGGTATTATAATGTATTTAGGCCATTGCAGATACTCCTTTGACCTCACACATTAGGGGGCATTTGTTATAGAAATATTTTCCTCACCCTATGCAAATTTGCTCAGAAGGCATTTTTCCATTTCCCTATGAAGACTTGAAGTCCCTTTTTGCAAATCCCAGAGATTTAAACAATATTTTTCCACATATACGTACCCTACCTATTGTACACCATGCGTATATGCAGGTTGAACCACTACATCCCGTGCATATCAGGTTTTATGCCCAAAAGTAAAAAATGAGGCTTGGTTTCCATGTCATGTCACGAGATCCATGATCCTTGACCTTTAATTTACTGGAAACGTTCCGACTCAACCCTTCAGTTCCCCTTGAAGGCTATAAATGGGCCAAATCCGAGCTATGGAAAGAGAGGAGAATAATTCAACTTCGAGAGAAAAGTTACTCTGGAAAAATTATTCACTTCATATTGAGTCTGCATCCCTTTATCCTTTTAAGTCTGAACACATTGTTCAGCCCCCAAGCTCTTCCCTACTTGATTAAGAACCTCATTATCTCTCTTATATGAGCTTGCATTTGGTGGAGGATTGAAGTGGTGGAGGCCCAACTAGAAGGGACTTATTTTCTCGGTTCCGAATCGTGCCGACACAGAAGTTTGTAATTCATTCATTTTTGT
Source organism: Picea sitchensis (assembly GCA_010110895.2). Lineage (NCBI taxonomy): Eukaryota > Viridiplantae > Streptophyta > Pinopsida > Pinales > Pinaceae > Picea > Picea sitchensis. The sequence continues at coordinate 46,693 of SNQJ01S0045039.1, forward strand.
TGATTACATTTTAATAGAAATACTCTTTTGTCGTCCAATTAATATCTTGCAAATAGTTTAATTGTTATTCCATGGGTGTATTTGTTATGAATGTTCATGGATTATGCTATTGAATGTGATAACTTTATATATTATCACCATATTCTTGCATTTTTTGGTTGTTGACGACAAGCTGCAGGTGTATTGCTTTGAGTCAAGTGCTCAACGGTGGACTTCATCGAACGTCTGGACAAGGTAGGCTCTTTATCTTGTCTTGTTAGAATATTTTCTTAGATAGAATAACTGAGATTATAGTTGTTTTATGCAGTCATTTTCATCTATTGTGGCTTACCCCAATCCATAGAGATATTTTCCTCGTAACAATTTATACATTATTGTTAATGACCAGAAGTCTGTTTAAGGTTTGGTAATTTAATTTAATTCTTACATGCTTTCATTGGAAGTTTGATTTTACCTAAGCAAATGAGTTGATCAGAGCAGAAAATGAATCAATGTAGATAAAAAAGTTTGATAGACAAGAATTTATGTCATTATTTCAGTATTCTAGTTCAATAGATCAGTTTGGTTCACAATTTATATAGTTTGTTTGTTTCAGTTATAAATAAGCAAGGTTTCAGAGAATAGAGATGAGTTATTTTACGAGGTTTAGAAGATTACAGAGACAAATTTCAATATTTGTCAAAAGACATAGGGTTTTCATGTTCTTTAGTGCCTCACAGGGAGACACCATCCCCAATTGGATCCTAATGTTGTAACATTAATTTTTGTTTTCCAATTTCTTTCCATATTTCACAAAGTTGCTCTCGCCAATTTCCTCTCTCCTCAAAATTCCAATATAGTAAAACTTTGTTATTACATTCTTGTAGTCCTTAAAAGAACCATGCATTTCTTATATCCCAACTCGAGCTCACTCTCTATTCATGACAATTAAGTCCCAAATTTTGACTACGTCTTTGTTTTATTTCATCATAGTCAAAACTAAATATTCATTAATAATAGATTTTCTATAAATATATTTTATTAAAAGCCTTGATTTTAATAAATTGAACAAAGTTTATGATAAAGGATAAAGGGATATCCTTCTTATGACCCATTTCATTTATTATTATTTGTCCTAAGTAGAATCCATTCATGAGTTAAATCAAAGGTTTTGGTGTTTTGTTTAAAACCAAGTCATATATCTAAATGCTTATGCCCTTGATTTGAGTCAAACCCAAAATAAATGACGATACAGTCCAAATCCTAGTCATATTACCAAGTGTCAAGAAATTGATTTTATAGGTGATGAAACAAACTATAGAGATTGGTTTGTTTCCCTTTGTCGAGAGGCACTAATCGGGTTAAAAAGAGTCATGCATAAATCCATAGAGGCAGAGACCTAATGGTACACCAAAAGAAGACCAACAATCCTTATTTAACTGTGACCTCCAGATATGTTCAAGGTTTCACAAAGAAGGGGAAGGCCACAAAACTCAACCATGGTTTGGGGAGTAATGACATGTCAGGTTGTGGGTAATTATAGTCCCCCCTCAGTGGCTAGCAAAACCATGAAGGAACGCTCTACAATTCACCTATGATGGAAAAATGGCATGATGATTTGTATAACAAGTTCGAGCCAGATGTCCAAGAATGAATGGTTTGGATGATATGGATGTCTCATGATTGTTGACTCCATTCAAACCTTCTCATTCCCCAAAACTATATTTTTGCATATTTTTCCAAGCTGGGTGAAGAAGATTCGACTAACACCGTGGTTGAGATCATATTCCAATCAAGCTGGTTAAAGAAGGGTAATCTCATATGAAAAATTGAGATAATACTAAATATCCATAACAACCAAAAGACCATTAACAAATTCGAGGAGTACATGGACATGGTGAAAACAAAATCCAACAAGCTACCCAAGAAGCATCCCTAATCCATAACAGATGGAAATGAACTTCTGCACTTTAACTATACTATGTTTGCTTGTTCGTTGGGAATGCAACTCTCCTCCTCTCTACAGAAGTAGCCAGTATCTTGGAGAGTAGTATTTCCATTAGCACAAGAAGTAGCGGTGTTAGTTTAATAGTTATTGGCAGCAAGTCTCTGATTGGTGGACAATGGAAAATGATTATATTCCAAAAACAAGGGGTATCATACACCGATTTGGTGTGGTCATATTTAGTCTCCAATTAAACCCTATCAATGATAATTATTGTTCACATGGAGAAAAACCCCAATACATAGGGAAACATGCCAGATCCAAATAATGGATTAGTGCATAGAAACAACCACATGAGAAACAACTAGAAAATATTGAAACCTTGGACAATATATAAACTATAGCTGCAATCTTAATTGTCAAATAGAGAAGTGGATGGTGAATGATGAGGTTTGCATTGGCTTCTTTTGCAATTAGATATATTTTAAAAAAGTGAAGAGATCTACTCTACATTGATCTCTTGTCCAAAGAGAAATCACATGCTAGAGGTTTCTTCTATGGCATGATCCTATCTTCCAAAACAAGTTTTCAAAATTGGTCTCCATTTGGCATAATGACCTAATCAAGGTAAATCAAAAGACTACCGAACCTTTGGAAGATCCATAGGACTACCCTAATCTCTTTGAAGACTAGAATTTGGAAACTGATGTTGAATCTAAGATAAGAAGTTTAAGGAATGATTATCCTTTTGCTAAGGATAATATAAAGTATGTTGCTAAAATGAATGTTGACCTTATCAAAGAATTTAAAAAGATAGAAGTCAATGGAGAGACCCATTTCTAAAAGGGATATTCTATTCATGAGGCACGAGATATAAATGAAGAGGATGATCTTGATAAAATACATAATGAAACCATTGATCAAGGAGAAGTGGTTTTGGATGTGTTGGCTTGCCCAAATTTTCCCTGGACATCAGTTAGCATCAATACTCACACTTGAAATGATCCAATTGGTTTTCTTTCTTCTGCAAGAAAATGAGCTAATTCTACAATGCAATCATTATATGGTTTTGTATAAACTAAAAGGATGTATGTAAGTGACATTAAAAAGTTTGAAGAAGCATATTTCTTTGAATCATATGAAGAAAGAAATTATATAAAAGAATTGACAACTACCATAGCAAAGATCTCGGGTGTAAAAGTATCACCGGTTAAAATAGATAATCAGAAAAGATATGGAAAAGGGTATAATTACAATCAATACCAAACTGATGCCATTTCTTTTTATGCAATGAAAACCGCTCTCAAGGAAGAAGAAAATATGGTTGATTCCTTGTAGCATCATTTTTATTTTTATTTTATCTAATTGAGGATGAAATAATGTTAACAAGTGGCAGTAGAGGATATTAATCCCTTACACATAATTCATTCATTTAAGGGGTAGTAATGTGACAACAAATATCTTAAGGATGTGTTGGTAGCCCCACAATATTTTCACTTTTTAAAGCGAAAAATAATAATTTTTGTAGCTGCCTACGCTTTGTCATATAAATATTGCTATTTGAAGGTAATTTTCGGTTGTAAAAGGGTGTTTCGATTGTTCCTATTTATCGTTTTCATGCTTCGTTCATGACTGAAAGCATGAATGAAGCATTGAAAATTATAATTATATTGCAATTGTATCTAAGGATTATTTCTCTAGAAGGGTAAATGTTCTTACAAATCTTTTAAGGAATGTTGTTTTGCTTTGAAGCTTATCTTATATCAATAAAACAATTGTTTTAAGTTGCTCATGGGTTATGAGATGTATCTTGAGTACTTAAATGATACACCAAGAATCGATTGGCAATAAACTATGGGTTTGTTTGATTTATAACTTTTGGTAAATCATTTTTTAATTTTATTTTTGGTCGTTATGCTTTGGTTCGTAAAGCACCTCTTCTCCTAACCTTAGAAAATCAACACCACCCTTTACATAATGATGAGATTCAAATACAACCGGTCCTGTTTTGTACTCTGTTTGAGGTGGCAGTTTGAATCGACATGTCCATCATTTCAAGTTAAAGTCTTGGGTTTCGTTCTGTACTCCTGGCATTCATTGCACAAAACGTCCGATTTTCTGTTTTGAAGCCCCTTATGCTTTCATTTTGGTTGCGCTAGGGTATTGATGAGTTGTATTCCTTTTGTTTTTGCTCTGGTTTCCTCTGTTTTCTGAAACCCTTCATACTCACAATGAACTCTGTATGCCTTCGTGACTTATTGTCCGAACCCTTATGGCCCCTATCATCCGTGTCGAACCAAATGGCTCCCAAACCTTGCTTTTGTATGACGATGCGAGTGAATACCTCAAGAGTCAGGGTTGGGTTGATTTTCTCAAGAAATTCCAGGGTTACAACTTGCAAGCAACCCAAGAGTTTGCCCTCTCTTTCGATGGATGCCGAGCCAAAGTGGGTGATGTTCAATTAGAAATCATCGAGGATTTTTTGAGCGAGGCAATGAACCTTCCCCTTACCGGGAAAAAATGGTTTAAGAATTCCAAGTTAGAGGAGGTGCCATGGAGTCTGTTCGTTACCTCTCGGAAGATCCAGTGCGGTGACAAAGGTATGCCAATTTCTCTATTGAAAAATAGATGGCATGGGTTACTGGCTATGTTAATGCAATTTGTTACTTGTGAAGGACGCTACGGGCTTGTTTTCCTTTACCACATAAGACTGTTAATGCACTTCATCGGTTTTCAGTTAAACATGCCATTTTGTTTATTGAGGTGTTTATATAAAATGGCTAAGAGATGTAAAAGAAAGAATTTGAATTCCAATTTATTCCACCATGGGTTAATTAGGTTGTTGTTAGTCCATCATTTGAAACTACAGGGCGACGATTGGGATAATTTCCTAACTTGCAATGGCTTCGTTACATTAAGTCCTGTAGAGATGCCTATGGTTGATAAGCTTATGCTGGAAAAGCCCCCTGCTCCTTCTAGTGACAGACCAATTTTCTTATGCAAAGAACCCTGTGATAAGGCTGCACTCGATGAGCCTATGTTCAAGAAACCAGATGCTAATCCTAGAGTCATTAAAACTCTTGATCGTGAGCAGTATGTTTTCCCTAACACCATTGCAAAGACCATAAACAGGTATTCGCGCAAACTGTCAAATAACAATTCAGACATAGGGTTTGATAACAAAAGAGCTAGGAGATTAATATCAATGAGTTTATGGAATAAAACAAAATCTCATGTGAGCTCGATCAAAGTGATCAAGGTCCATGAGACCTCCGATTCCAAGATCGAAAAGTTCTTGGCAGAGGAAGACCCAAATTACATAAACTGGATCTCAGTCAAACTTATGATTTTGTAGATAATCTGCCACCATGCCTTAAACATAACAAGGATTTTCAAGGGATCAAACTCAGTCAAAAACCAACTGTGGACAGTGATAGCGTTTTGACGCATGGTCATGTGTTTCCTCAACCAACTGTCCCCGATCTACAGTGTGAAGTGTGTTTTCATTGAATAGGCAATTATTACACAGATGTCCCAGTCCTTCAAGAAAAGATCACGACCCTCGCGGCTCATATTGACTCACTAAAAAGTGAAAACCACAAACTCAAGATCATAACACAAAGGCAAGGAAAACGCTTGAAAAGAACTAGAAATGTCATAATAAAAAATGTTGAGTGTGTCAAAGCAATTATCAACTCTGAGATTTTATGAGTCGAATTTAGTATTCAGTTGTAAGGTAAGATTTGTTTGTATCTTAGTTGTGCTTTCATTGTTATTTTTCTAATTAATATAGATTGAATTAGACTTCTGTTTTTTAAAATAAGACTAGCTACATAATCAACAGATTATGTAGCCAGTCAATTCTCATGAAATTTTTTGGAAAACATTAGTTGAATAAATGTCTAATTTCTTCATTTCGTTTTCTTTCAGGATACCATATATCTAGTGGTGATCTCAAAAGATGGAGTATTTCTAGGCTTAGTTAATTAGACATTTCTTTTTGGCTCATTTTGACTAGAAACAAAACTTTTATAATTTTGGGAGATACAGTTTGATATTGAGTGGTTTTATCACCCTCTATTTTTGTAACTAGTAAATCATCTTGGTATTTGATCCTATCTTAGAAGATAGGATGCTTAGTTTACCTGAACGCTTTAAATACATAGTATTTTGTAATAGAAGACATCTTAGCATGGGGCTAAAGGTGGACGATTAATTCACAAACTCGAATGGAACATAAATTTGCATTTCAACTTTAGCTTCATGTAAATGGTGTTTTCATTTGTAGTTTGTTTATTATGATAAACTAATAGTTTTTTGATAGCTTTAGACTTCAAAATCTATTATGTTTTTGGGATAATTATTTTTAAATATTGTCCATATTTGATGCTTCAGATATTAAACAGAGTGATCATTTATTTAGCTCAAATGACATGATTTCTCTTTAATTTTTAGTTGAATGATTAAATGCAACGTTGTTACAATTAGATTTATCTCAATGTAATTTATTGCAATCATAAGATCACAATAACTATTTGTATCATTCTTTCTGTTATTAAAACTCAACTGCCAACACATTATTCTGCATTTATTCATAACAATTTTAAGGTTCATTGCATGTTTCCCTCTTGGACAAGGTGGTTGGATGTTCGCTAATCATACCAATGTTTGGATGCATATCGTTAGCTCGCTAACAAGTTAGCTCATTTATGTTTTTCTGTCGTTTATTCATCACTGAAACTCAAATATATGGTCTGGCTTTTGACCATCCACATACTTCTGTTTCATAGTATTTTTCCTTATTAGTTTAGATTGATAAAGAAAAAATGAAAAAATATCTTATGTGCTTTCTTTATCTGCTTTTTCAAAGCAGTCATTTTTTCTACATTGAGTTTTTGCAAGTTTAGATTAAAACTTGCAGTGTGCATACCATGTACATAAATAAGATAAGTAAATTTGCTATTTAAATATA
>SNQJ01S0045039.1:56006-69175 GCA_010110895.2 Picea sitchensis
CTAGAAGGTTCATCCTCTAGATTGTTCTTAGGTGGTTGGTAGAACTATATAAAGGGGTTCAAGCAATGTAATGGGGATTCAAGAAAAAGTGTTTTATTTGGAGCGGTATTTCAGTAGGATGTTTCCCCCTCGAAGAGGAAAGTGAACATGAGAGGATCTCTTCCATAATAGGATCCATTATATGGTGTTTTCCTACCTCAAGGGTTTTTCCTATTTCTTGTGTTGGGTATTTGGTGAATGGTTTGGTTTATTAGTGTTGATGTTAAGGGTTATTTATGAAGTTATATTTTCATATATATTCAGGTACTTAACAATTGGTATCATATCACTTTCCTTGGTAGGAATTGTGGGAAAATATGTTTTATTTTGCATATTTTTTGAAGTAGAAAAAGAGGGTCACGACACTGTGGACAAATGTTGTAGTTTTCTATGTGGAATTTGTAGAAAATGGTTGTATATATGAGATCATCTCGGAAAAAAAAAAAAAAATTGTATGAAATGGAGTCCAGGAAGTAAATTTATTGGCATTTTAAAATTTTGTTATTTTCAAGGTTTTTCCATGGACGGTCACGGGATTTCGCAGATTTCTGTAGCACCTGGGGCCGAATTTTCCCAAAAGAATTATATATATAAGTTCCTATTTAAAAAATATCCCATTTCAAAATAAAAATCATCTGAACTGGAGCTTTGGAAGTGAAGATATCGCTGATTTAAAATAATCCATTTTTTTAGGGTCTTCGCGACGACGGTAGTATTGCAGAGCACATAACGTTTCGCAGGGTGCTCAGATTTCTACCAGATTATTGCCATTGGATAGATAATTTTAAGATATTTATTTTGATATCTTATATGTGGTATTTCCAATGGATATTCACTTTTGAATCATTGAATCCATCAAGACAACAATTCAAGAGTTCAAAGTTGAAAGGCAAAATATTCAGGAGAAATATATTCAAGAGTTCAAACTTGCAAGGAAAGAAAGGTATATTATGCATGCCATTAGAGATGAATACAATCAATAATCATATGATTGGTATGATTTTGAGGACACTTTTGATGATTGATATAAGGAAAATTGTCATTTTTTGTATGATAATTGTGTTCATCCTTTATTTGATGACTCTACTCCACCTTATGTAGAGAACATCATTGTGACAAATTCGAAGCCGGTTATGATTACTGGTGTCCAACCTGCATATTCTACAGTGGTATTGTTCCTTTTAGATTCAGTTTTTACTTGTTCCTACTATGTGGATGGATGTTTTTATTTGGATCCACATGATGAGTGTCAATCATTGGAGCATAATTTTCAATTGGTTATTAGTTTCTCATATCTTTCGTGTGAAGTTCACATGAGCACTTGGACATGGGACCTCGGTTTACCATGGAGGTTGGAATACTTTAGCATGATGGCTTTCATTTCTACATGGGACTTTGGTTCTCTTGTCTACTATATCACAATGGTCCACACTTATCCATGGGACCTTGGTATATGGTTGTACACCCTCATAACAAGTGTTGAGGACAACGCTTTCATAAGGGGGATGGAATGTAGTGTAGCTAGAAAGGTAGTGGGGGGGACATAGGTCCCATAGTGATAATAGTGGATTCCATTCCATTTAAGGTGGACTAGGTCCACTATACTATTAAATAAGGCACACTATGATAGTTATATATATTAGTATAAACATAATAAATGTAATAGGACTTACTAGAAGGTTCCTCCTCTAGAATGTTCTTAGGTGGTTGGTAGCACTATATAAAGGGGTTCAAGAAATGTAATGGGGAGTCAAGAAGAATTATTGTATTTGGAGAGGTATCTCATTAGAAGGTTTCCCGCTCGAAGAGGAAAGTGAATAGAAGAGGATCCCTTCCATAATAAGATCCATTGTATGGTGTTTCCCTACCTCAAGGTTTTTGCCTATTTCTTGTGTTGTATATTTGGTGAATGGTTTGGTTTATTCTTGTTGAGATTAAGGATTATTTATGAAGTTATATTTGCATATATATTCAGGTACTTAATAGACAATGATGATGATGACGATGATGATGATGACAACACCATAACGATAATCATGATAATATGACATAATTTTATTCCAATCAGAGGTTTATGACAATGATGGCGATGACGATAACAGTGACAATGATGACGATTATGATGAAAATGAAAATATTCATGACGGTGATGATGATGATGATGATGAGTAGGATGCCGACAATGTTGATTATCAGTGGTGACAACGATGATGAGGATGATGATGATGACAATGATCTCAACGATGACGATGATGACAATATAATGATGATCATGACAATGGAAATGAGGATGATGATGATGATGACAATTACGACGACGACGATGATGATGATGATGATGATGATGCTAATGAAAATGTTGATTATGGTGATGACAATGACAATGATGATGATGATGACAATGACAATGAATATGATAATGATGATGATTGCGATGATAGTGATGATGATGATGAGGATCAGTAGGACGTTAACAATGTTTATTATGGTGGTGACAAGGACTATGGGGATGACGATGATGATGATATGATGATGATCATGACAATGGAAATGATGATGATGATGACAATGACGACGATGATGATGTTGATGATGACAATTGTGACAATGAATATGATGATGATGAGGATGAAAACAAGGATGACGATAATGATGATGATGACCACAACAATGATGACTATGATGATGATGATGATGACTACAACAACGAAAATATTAATTATGGTGAAAACAATGACGATGACAACGATGATGACAATGATGATGATGAAAATGAAAACAATGGCGACTATGTTGAAAATGTCAATGATGACAATGATGAGGAGTAGGTTGTCGATAATGTTGATTACTGGTGGTGACAATGATGATGAGGATGATGATGAGGGAAATTATCACAATAATGACGATGATAACAATATCATGATGATCGTGACAATGGAAATGACGATGATGATGACAATGAATATGATGATGATGACTGTGACAATGATGATGATGACAATGATGATGACAATGATGATAAAAATGACGACGACAATGATGATGATGATGATGAAAATGATGATTCCACGATGATGATGAGGACGATGATGATGATGATGATGATAACAATGACAATGTTGATTATTGTGATGACAATGATGACAAAGACGGTGATTATGATGGAAATTATGATGATGACGATGATGATGGCATCATGATGACAATCATGATAATGATGAAAATGACAATGGTGATGAGGAGGATGATGACAATGTTGATTATGATGATGAAAATTATGGCGATGATGATGATGATGATGATTAACCCATATAAATAAATACTTTAAGGAGAATAAATCATATAAAATATATAATTGTATACCTCCTACATTTCAACATTTCGTCAATATCATTCATCATCTTCTTCTTCATCCAACTCTACATCTGTTTCATCTAGATCATAATCAATGTTGAAAGGATTGATCATATCAACATTATCATCAATGTCATTTTCGATAATACCATCATTAATATCATCATCGAGAACATTTTAATTTACATCTGGCTCAACCTCTTCGACTTCTTCATATGACAATACATCTATCTCATGATCCTCTGCATCTTTTTATTCTTCAATATCATATTCTTCGGGTACATTATACTTTACAATCCTTCCTCTTGGATCATATCTAACAATGTACGACCAACCTGCTTTACCTAGAACCTCTAAATAAAATACTTGCTCACATTGGCTTGGAAGAACATAAGTTTTTGTACCTGGCTCAAACGTCCTTGTATTAACCATGCTAAACCCATTAGCATGCTCAATAATAGTTCTATCAGGATCGTGTTCATTCATTCGTAATATATACCATTTGACCTCGAACAAAACTAACTTGATGGATTTAAAGTCACACTCGATTATATCATCCAAATACCCATAGTGTCTATTTTTTATATTGTTATATGCTCATCACTTCTTGAGGAAACATTAGTGACCTAAAAGATTGTATTTATCCTGCACTCAGAGGTTGTATTCTTGTCATCCAATTTTTTGATGCAAAATTTATGACCATTGCACCACATAGCCTTGTGGTGTGTCAACTGCAATATGCTTGACATGTAAAAAATGCATTATCAATCAATAAACATATTTAGACTTAGGAAACATTTATAAAAAAACACACCATACATATCAATATAATGTAAAAAAACTAAAACATGATGTGGGTGATTAATATGCTTTCCTATTTATCTTTTAAACCATATGTTAAATCAATTTCCCTTTGAGTAAGGTTGGTATATTGATTACAATGAGATTCTTTAAGCAAAGTAGATACCCCTTTGAATTAAAACCTACCATTACATTGTATACATCGATCTATCCATACCTTCATCCAATCAAGATTGTTTGTGATATATAAATGTAGAGCATCCCACTCTCAACCAGCTATATGAAAAAAGGAATAAAAATTACTAATTAGAATATAGATTAATAATTAATGGAATCTAAATAAAAATTAAGTACAATAAAGAAAGAAATCAATATTAATGAAAATTATTATATATATCTACCATCTAATTACCTTTCACTTTCCTCATTCTATCTTTCTCAACCAGGACCTCCCCTTCAAATTTATTAATGGAATTGACATCCCAAATTCGAGGCACCTTCATGATTTTTGCCACTAATTTAGGAAGATACTGAGTAATATACACTAAGGATTGATATACCATATATCCCTCCACCATATAGCCCTCAAACATACTCTTTGTCTAATGAAATCCTGTAATGACTTCAAGTGCCTCTCCACCATTCACATTGACCTTGTGTGTATAGTTCTACACATTTAAATTTCCTCAACTTGGTGTATGAGGTAGTGTTCTTGTGCATTGAAAAATGTCGGAGGTAGATATTTTTGCATTTCGCACATTAGTCGAGGAATTTATCTCCTCCAATATTTTATATCTTCTTTATGGATTTATTTATATGAAAACCACATACACATGATATAAAAAAGAAAATCATAGGTTTCAACAACAACGTATATACATTGCAAGTAAAATAGATGTCGACAAGTTCAACAACAAAAATTTTGCATACAAATCATTATTTACCTCATGTATTTTCCAAGATCATTTGTAACTTGATTTACATTGTTCTCAAAGTTGCCAGTGAGAGATATAGGTAAAACATACTGTAATAAAAAAGGGATCATTATTTTTTTGAAAAGAAAACAAAATTAAAATAATAAAAATTTGAATATTTACCAATATATAAATCTACCAAAATAATTACCTTAATGAAGGTATGATAGTCATGAATTTTCACCACGCCAAATTTGCCTTTCTCCATTAAGTTGTTCTTTATGTTTGAAGTAAATCCCGTGGGAAATTAAATTTTCCAAAAGGCCTCTTTTATAAAATTGTTTTCTAGCTCTATAAATAACCATGCAAGACAGTTTTGGAGTCCATTTCTATTTGAATAAATCACATTTTGTAGTGCAAATTTTGGCTTCCTGAATGTCAGTACAAATTTTGACAATTTTTTCTTTGTCACTCCTTCCATCTAAGATTCTCCACAACGTTTTTGTTACATTCTTCCCGATATGCATTGTATCAAACACATGATCTATATGTAGCTTCTCATAGTAGGGAAACCTATTGAATTGTATAGGGTAAATTTTCATTCCTCATGGAAGCCCATTAAGTCCTTGACGACATTTATAGAAAATAAATGAGATTACAACAATAATTGTTAGATACAATAAACATAATTCAATACAAATTAAAATTGTAAAACATCAATATATATGACACATATACTAAATGATTATCTTAACGATTTCTATTATATTTCAACTTCCATAGGTGTGGTATAATTCTTCGTGGTTTTATTCTAGTCTCTTCTTTCAAATTGAAAAAATGTTTTTATGTAGTTTGATGATATCTATGGTTCTTAGGGAGGAATTTCCTATACTCATCAAACACATCATTTCCTATACTTCTTGAACGACGTGATTTCATCCTAGTACCACAAACTAGATATGAAAATTTACCCTTTGTTTGAAGACCTGCAATATATATATGGATTAATGTTAGTATTATTTATATAAAAAGGAATTAATATTTAATAAGCATCATGGATCATATTTTCATAAAATTATATACTATTAAAGTGCAGTAGTATGTTACATACCACAAAAATGTATGAGCCCTAGGACATCGTAAATTGTCCATGCAAGTATTCCATGGAATTGAAATTGATTTTCCCTATTGGTCTAGATATGCCGTACATAGTGATGTCATTCCCTAACTTTAGTAGCTCGTCAACAAGGGGATCAATATATACATTCATACTGTTCACTTGGTACTTACATAATTGGGTGAAAGTATACATATTTACTACATGGTATATATATAAGTAATTATGCAACTAATAAGACATACAAAATGCAAAGTTCAAACCAATTTTGTAAACAAATACCTAGAACAATCATTTCCAACATTGTGTGCTCCCTCTTTATTGACATCCAAGGCGGAAGGTTATTGTTTATAAATAGGCCACACTGAATAAATAGAGTTGAGCTCACCAAATGGATTGACACCATCAGCTTCCAATAAAATTATGATTTTCTTTTGTAAATGTGTTGAACCTGCACGAAAAATGTCTAGCTAGCAAATGACATACATTGTTTGCAAAGAAAATATGAGAAAAGAGACACGGGAGAGAAAGAATGGAAGAATTCTCATTAACCAAATGAATGAATGATAATTTACACATGATATACTCTGTATAACTCAACTAATGTGCACTAGAGGAGAATCCAATGCGCCATAGTGGTGGTCTAGAGTGATATGGACACACACTGACAGTTATGGTATTAAAATGCCACCTAGTCTAGTATCTCAAGAAGTTACAGTATTTAATTGCCACCTAGTATGAGTTAACTAGTCTATCAATCTTCAGTTAACTGAATGAAACAAAGTGAAGTGAGGAGGAGATCAAGAAATCATGAGTAATACACTAGTAGACTAATGATCCCAAGGACAATTTGCATTAGATGGTGATGATCCCAATGATGCATGGTGATGATCCCAATGCTACATGGTGATGAAACCAATGTGGCATCTAGACTCCACCCAACTAATCAAATTGAAGTGTGAACTGAAGAGAATATTCTCCTAGAGTGTAGGAAAAAGAATATTCTCCCTAAACTATAGGAGATTGAATAATGACTAATAAACATAGGGAAAACCTTAGGAATAAAAAATCCTAGGTGTGTGTGAAGTATCTCCAACACCCCCCCTGAACATCACTATGGTGAAAATAAAGAATGAGTCTTAGCAATGAAGCCATGTTAGGTACCCAAATACAAAAGATACACTGAAATAAATGAGGAAAGAGGTAAAAACTCATGGGANCCCCTCAAAGTACAATGTATGTAAAAAGAAGAATTGACAGTTGCTAGGAAAATGTGTCCTTCACTCCAAGATAACTACGCAAAGAATGGAACTTCTGGTCAGTGAAGGTCTCGGTGAAGATGTCTACAGTTTGTTCTGCTGAAGGATAGAATTGCAGGTCAATGGTCCCCTCATGTACTAAGTCTCAGATGTAGTGTATGTGGATCTCGATGTGCTTCATTCGCTGCCTCTGAACTGGATCTCTATAGAACTTCAGAGTGCTCTAGTTGTCACACCAGATGACGATCAGTCGATGAAACTGAATCTCCAACTCAGTGAGAAAAAAATTTAACCACATAGCCTGAATGGTTATGTTAACTACCCCTATGTACTCTAACTCAACTAAAGATAGAGAAATAACATCATGTTTTTTTCTCGACCAACAGATAGGCTTGGAACCAAGACTGAGTGAGTAACCAGATGTGGACTTGCGATCAATGTTATCGCCAACCCAGTCTGAATTAGTGAACCTGATGAGGTCCAATGTAGAGCCTATTGTATAGTGAATCCAAAAGGTTATGGTTCCTTGTACATATCTAAGGATACACTTTGTAGCCTTCCAATGTAGCTCATGTGGCTCTTGCATGAACCTGGAGATTGCTCCAACTATATAGGATAGGTATGGTCTGGAGTGTTTGTGATACAACAAGCTCCCCACTAGTTTTCTATACAGTGTGTTGTCAACCAGTGGAGTGTCCCCGCCATCCTCAATTTTGATTCCTGATAGGAAGGGAGTCGAGGATGACTTGCAATCTGTCATGTGAAATCTCTCAAGGAGATCTCGTGCATACTTGGCCTGAGAAAGTTTGGTGTCCAATGAATCCTGATTGATCTTGAGTCCAAGGAAGAAATGTAGTGGACCCATTTCTGTCATAAAGAACCTGTCATGAAGAATCCTCTTAACTACAAAAATCATTGAAGTCGAGCAATCGGTGATTAGCAAATCATGAACATAAAGAACTAGGATTAGAATTGAATCAGTCATCTTGAGCATGTAAATATTTAGGTCTGACTTACAACGTACAAAGTTCTGTGACAATAGGTAGGATTCCATATTAGCATAACATGCCCTCGAGGCTTGCTTAAGGCCATAAAAAGACTTCTTCATTCAACTTACCAAAGATGAATACTGCACAAATCCCTGGGGTTGCTCCATATAGATCTCCTCAGAGATATCATCATGAATAAATGCATTCTTCACGTCCATATGATGGACTTCCCATCCCTTCATTGTCACAATGGAAAGTTCCAAACGTATGGAATCCATCTTCTCTATTGGAGAAAAGGTCTCATCATAGTCAATGTCATTCACCTACTAAAAGCATTTGGAAACTAGTATGGCTTTGTATCTTCTAACCTATCCATCTCCCGCACTCTTGGTCCTGTAAACCCATCTGCACCTGAAAATTTTCCTTCCTGAAGGAAGGGGAACCAAATCCGAAGTCTAGTTCTCGAGGAGGGAGTTGTACTCCTCCTGCATGGTGGATTCCCAAAAGGGATTTCTAATAACCTCGCCATAGGACTGTGGATCTAAAGAATGAACCAAGAAAAGATTCCCAGGTGGCATCAATTCAGTGGCATTTAGTGCAAGAGGAGGCTCCTCGGAATCATATCGAGTCCTCCTAGTATCAACTAGATCCCCAACAAGATATCGTGCATCCTGAAGAGTAGTCTTGGCCCACTTGGGCCTCTGCTCTGGCTCAACATCTACATATGCATGCACTAACTCTGCATCTGATTGTACTAACTCTGTATCTGGATCATATGAATCCTATGAATCAGAAATATCATCTAAAGAAGAGTCGGCATGTGCATTCTCATCGTCTCTAATAGGTGGAAGAACAAAAGTGTTTGCATGCGGCGGTTGAGGTACATGTGAGACACTTTCCTCAAATTGGACACTTCACTCAATGATGAGCCGGTTTGAGGAAATATCAATGAGTGTCTATCCCTTCACACCATTGGGGTATCCAACAAAGATACACTATATGCTCTACGAATCAAGTTCCTTCATCTTCTTAGAGGGAATCCTGGCCTATGCACTTGAACCGAAAATACGTAAGTGGGTCACTTCCAGTTTGAGGCCACTCCAAGCCTCGTAGGGAGTCTTATCCTTGAAATATCTATGGGGAGATTTGTTTTGGATGTAGGTTTCACAACTAAGTGCTTCAACCCATAATTTATGTGGAAGTGACTTTGCATGTAGCATGCAAGATACCATCTCTTTTAGAGATCTATTTTTCCACTCAACAACTTCGTTTTGTTGCGGAGTATAAGGAACTGTGTGCTACAACTAAATATCGGCCTCATGACAAATATTTTTTATCTCATGTTTGACATACTCTCCCTTGTTAACTTTTCGAAGGACTTTGATTTTCTTTCCTGATTGTGTCTCAACAAGGGATTTGAAATCTTTGAGGTGTTGAAAGACCTCTAATTTTTTCCTAAGAAAGAAGATCCATGTGAAGCATGAGAAATCATCAACAATATGAGCACGTACATTTATTTATTGATTGATGGATGTGGAAAAGGACCCATGAGGTCACTATGGATCAAATCTAAAGGAAAGGAATCATTTTGAGTCTTTCCTTTGTCGAATTTCTCTTGAGGGTGTTTTCCAAGAACACATCCCTCACAAATTCCTTTGGATAAGTGGATGTCAGGTAGACCATCAACCATTCTCTTCTTGCTAAGATATTTCATATATATGAAATTCAAATACCTGAGCCTTTCATGCCATATCATATTTCTTTCATCAGCATGGGTAAGTAGTAATGCAGAATCTAGTTCAATAAATTCAGAAAATGTGTAGAGTTTGGATTAATGATTTACCTCACCGATAGCAACCCTGGAATTGGTTTTCATGTCATAGATATCCACTACATCAGATGCAGATATGAATCTCTTTTAGGTGTCATATTTTTTCATTTAATACATGGAGAGAATATTGATGCAAAGTTTGGGAATGTGTAGCAAATTCTCGAAGCTTATGTTTGTGAGTTCAATTCTTCCAAGCATCAGGAGAGGAGTTTATGGAAATCAAACCATGGCTAGAATTTCCTTTCTGGGGATTATGATCTACTAGCTTGAAGCTTCTTCTTCTTGACACCCTCAAGGATGTGATATCCAAGGTTATTTTGTTGAAGTATTTGGGCCATTTGATCTATCTGTTTCTGCATACATTTAGATTCTAGATGGAATCCTTTATGGTAGTAAGTTCATTTATCTCTTTTTCTTCCCTTTCCAACTTTGGATCTGGAGGCATCATTGAAGGGTTTTGAGTACCCTTCCTACTTTGTATTTTCATGTGCTTTCCTTTTGTCTTTGTCTTTAGATTTCTGATTTTGATGACCGCTACCATCATGCACAGTAAGTGCATGCACCTTTGGGCCTTTGATTTTTCCCATGTTTATAAGCTTGTTCTTCTCTTGTGTAAGATATTCAATAAATACGTCAAGATAGGGCATATTCTAGGTGGTTCCAAAAGTGATCCTAACTGAATGAAATGTGGATACAAACACTGAGTATTCCATACCAAGTTTGGAGAGAATGGTGAGAACCATTTGTTTCTCCTCATATTTATCAACCCCACAAGCCTTGATTTGTGACAACAAATCCTTATATTTGGTAAATAAATATTGGATATTGTCGAAGGTTTTTGGATCCAATGTGAGAAATTCCACCTCGAGCATGTGTCCCCTCATCTCATCTTTTTTTCCAAAAATCCCTTCCATGGTGGTCCAGGCTTCATTGGGGGTTTTACAGGAGGATATGTGAAAGAGGAGTTCAAGAGAAATGAGATTGCAAATAGTTCCAAATGCTTCATCCATTCGATTTAGATACTTGGATTTTTCTATGGCTGATGTGGATTTTTCTATGGTTGATGCAAATAAATTGTATGGTGTAAGAATGAATTCTTTTGGAAATTTCATTTTTCTGTTGTCTTCAATATTCGGTACCTGCAAAAATAATCTGGAGTGTATTTTCCCAACAATCCATAAACTCTAATACCATGTAAATGTGTTGAACCTTCACAGAAAATATATAGCTAGAAAATGACATGCACAGTTTGCAAAGAAAATATGAGAAAAGATAAACAAGAGAGAAAGAATGGAAGAATTCTCATTAACCAAATGAATGAATGATAATTTACACATGATATACTCTATATAAATCAACTAATGTGCATTGGACGAGAATCCAATACGCCATAGTGGTGGTCTATATTGATTTGGACACACACCGACAGTTATAAGAGTAAACTTCCACCTAGTCTAGTCTCTCAGGAAGTTACAGGAGTTAAATGCCACCTAGTCTGAGTTAACTAGTCTCTCAATCTTTAGTTAACTGACTGAAATGGAGTGAAGCGAGGAGGAGATCAGGGAATCATGAATAATGTGTTATTCTGGTGATGATCCCAAGGACAATGCACATTAGCTGGTGATGATCCCAATGTTGCATGGTGATGAAACCAATGTGGCATCTAGACTCCACTCAACTAATCAAACTCAAGTGTGAAATGAAGAGAATATTCTCCTAGAGTGTAGGAAAAGGAATATTCTCCCTACACTATAGGAGACTAAATAATGACTAATAAACATAGGTTAAACCTCAGGAAAAATAAATCCTAGGTGTGTGTGAAGTATTTCCAACATCTTCTTTAAAAATCGTCCATCTTTCTTCGATGCTCCTAAATGTAGAACCATCTGCAGGCATTCGAAGAACACCATCTTCACTTATTTGGTGTGCATGTTAATCCATAAATTGCGCTACTCTTTGGCACCTGAACAATCGTTGCAAACTTGGAATTATCAAAATATGACAAAGAACCTTGTGAGGCACCTTTTTTGTTACTTGATCGGTTCAATATCTATTGATTTGACATTGTGGGCATTGTGTTTCTGATGCATATTGTCCATAATATATAATATGATCATTCATACATGCATCAATATCCTTATACTCCATTCTAATATCTTTGATAATGGAACACAACTCTCGATATGTGCAATGTAAATTATTTGACAGTGGTAAGAAAAATTCACCTAACAATCTACGACATAAAAAATAACTATTTAATGTAAATAATAGTAATCATAAATATTGCATCCTTAATTTACACATTAATTGACACTAAAAATAGAGAAAAAAAAATCTACCTTTATGTATAATATGTCACGAATTATATTACATACCTTAGGATATGTGTGAGACAGGTGTTTGAAAAAACAATCAATACCTTCAAGTTCACCAACAACATTATAGCAGAGAGAATATGTGTTCTTCAGCCTCCATAAAGGGGTTGTTGTGCCTTCTGTAGCAGAGGTACATCATGAATATCATCAAAGTTTTCCTCATTGATAGGGGCAAATATGTCCTAGATCAATCCGGCTCAACAATATTATTGGTGTCATATTCTTCCAAAGGATTGACTTGATCTTCAATATCCATACCATATTCCACATCTTGTACAATAGTATTTCTACTACTACTAGGAACATATTTATCTGGAGACAAACACCTAGGAGGATTTATATTTGTAATTACAAACAATCAATAAGATTAGTGTATATAAAAAATATTAAAATGAAAGAAAATTTTATAAATACTATTGTAACTTGAGATGGTTCCTGGCTTCTTACAAACCATGCCAAGACATATTTAAAACCAACTTCAGGTCACAAG
>SNQJ01S0045039.1:75173-97844 GCA_010110895.2 Picea sitchensis
AGAAATACTCCATCTTTTGAGATCACCACCAGATATATGGTATCCTGAAAGAAAACAAAATGAAGAAATTAGACATTTATTCAACTAATGTTTTCCAAAAAATTTCATGAGAATTGACTGGCTACATAATCTATTGATTATGTAGCTAGTCTTATTTTAAACAATAGAAGTATAATTCAATCTATATTAATTAGAAAAATAACAATAAAAGCACAACTAAGATACAAACAAATCTTACCTTACAACTGAATACTAAATTCGACTCTTAAAATCTCAGAGTTGATAACTGCTTTGACACACTCAAAAAAATTTATTATGACATTTCCAGTTCTTTTCAAGCGTTTTCCTTGCCTTTGTGTTCTGATCTTGCGTTTGTGGTTTTCACTTTTTAGTGAGTCAATATGAGTCATGAGGGTCTTGATCTTTTCCTGAAGGACTGGGACATCTGTGTAATAATTGCCTATCCAATGCAGACACACTTCACACTGTAGATCGGGGACAATTGGTTGAGGAAACACATGACCGTGCGTAAAAACACTATCACTATCCACAGTGGGTTTTTGACTGAGTTTGATCCCTTGAAAATCTTCGTTATGTTTAAGGCATGGTGGCAGATTATCTACAAAATCATAAGTCTGACTGAGATCCGGTTTATGGTAATTTGGGTCTTCCTCTGCCAAGAACTTTTCGATCTCGGAATCGGAGCTCTCATGGATCTCGATCGCTTTGATCAAGCTCACATGAGATTTTGTTTTATTCCATAAACTCCTTGATATTAATCTCCTAGCTCTTTTGTTATTAAACCCTATTTCTGAATTATTATTTGACAGTTTGTGTGAATACCTGTTTATGGTCTTTGCAATGGTGTTAGGGAAAACATATTGCTCACGATCAAGAGTTTTAATGACTCTAGGGTTAGCATCTGGTTTCTTGAACATAGGCTCATTGAGTGCAGCCTTATCACAGGGTTCTTTACATAAGAAAATTGGTTTGTCACTGGAAGGACCAGGGGGCTTTTCCAGCATAAGCTTATCAACCATAGGCATCTCTACAGGACTTAATGTAATGAAGTCGTTGCGAGTTAGGAAAGTATCACAATCGTCGCCCCGTAGTTTCAAATGATGGACTAACAACAACCTAATTAACCCATGGTGGAATAAACTGGAATTCAAACTCTTTCTCTTACATCTCTTAGTCATTTTATATAAACATCTCAATAAATAAAATGGCATGTTTAACTGAAAACCAATTAAGTGCATTAACAGTCTTATGTGGTAAAGGAAAACAAGCTCATAGCGACCTTCACAAGTAACAAATTGCCTTAACACAACCAACAACCCATGCCATCTATTTTTCAACAGAGAAATTGGCATACCTTTGTCACCACACTGGATCTTCCGAGAGGTAACGAACAGACTCCATGGCACCTCCTCTAACCTGGAATTCTTAAACCATTTTTTCCCGGTAAGGGGAAGGTTCGTTGCCTCGCTCAAAAAATCCTCGGTGATTTCTAATTGAACATCACCCACTTTAGCTCGGCATCCATTGAAAGAGAGGGAGAACTCTTGGGCTGCTTGCAAGTTGTAACCCTGGAATTTCTTGAGAAAATCAACCCAACCCTGACTCTTGAGGTCTTCACTCGCATCGTCATACAAAAGCAAGGTTTGGGAGCCATTTGGTTCGACATGGATGACAGGGGCCATAAGGGTTCGGACAAGAAGTCACGAAGGCATACAGAGTTCATTGTGAGTATGAAGGGTTTCAAAAAATAGAGGAAACCAGAGAAAAAACTAAAGGAATACAACTCATCAATACCCTAGCGCAACCAAAATGAAATCATAAGGGGTTTCAAAATAGAAAATCGGGCATTTTGTGCAATGAATGCCAGGAGTACAGAACGAAACCCAAGACTTTAACTTGAAATGATGGACATGTCGATTCAAACTGCCACCTCAAACAGAGTACAAAACAGGACTGGTTGTATTTGAATCTCATCATTGTGTAAAGGGTGGTGTTGATTTTCTAAGGTTAGGAGAAGAGGTGCTTTACGAACCAAAGCATAACGACCAAAAATAAAATAAAAAAATGATTTACCAAAAATTATAAATGAAACAAACCCATAGTTTATTGCCAATCGATTCTTGGTGTATCATTTAAGTACTCAAGATATATCTCATAACCCATGAGCAACTTAAAACAATTGTTTTATTGATATAAGATAAGCTTCAAAGCAAAACAACATTCCTTAAAAGATTTGTAAGAACATTTGCCCTTCTAGAGAAATAATCCTTAGATACAATTGCAATATAATTATAATTTTCAATGCTTCATTCATGCTTTCAGTCATGAATGAAGCATGAAAACGATAAATAGGAACAATCGAAACACCCTTTTACAACCGAAAATTCACCTTCAAATAGCAATATTTATATGAAAAAGCGTAGGCAGCTACAGAAATTATTATTTTTCACTTTAAAAGGTGAAAATATTGTGGGGCTACCAACACATCCTTAAGAGATTTTTTGTCACATTACTGCCCCTTAAATGAATGAATTATGTGTAAGGGCTTAATATCCTCTACTACCACCTGTTAACATTATTTCATCCTCAATTAGATAAAATAAAAATAAAAACGATGCTACAAGGAATCAACCATATTTTCTTCTTCCTTGAGAGCGGTTTTCATTGCATAAAAAGCAATGGCATCAGTTTGGTATTGATTGTAATTATACCCTTTTCCATATCTTTCCCAATTATCTATTTTAACTGGTGATACTTTTACACCCGGGATCTTTGCTATGGTAGTTGTCAATTCTTTTATATAATTTCTTTCTTCATATGATTCAAAGAAATATTATTCTTCAAACTTTTTAATGTCACTTACATACATCCTTTTAGTTTATACAAAACCATATAATGATTGCATTGTAGTATTAGCTCATTTTCTTGCAGAAGAAAGAAAACCAATTGGATCATTTCAAGTGTGAGTATTGATGCTAACTGATGTCCAAGGAAAATTTGGGCAGGCCAGCACATCCAAAACCATTATCATTGATCAATGGTTTCATTATGTATTTTATCAAGATCATCCTCTTCATTTATATCTCATGCCTCATGAATAGAATCTCCCTTTTAGAAATGGTTCTCTCCATTGACTTCTATCTTTTTAAATTCTTCGATAAGGTCAACATTCATTTTACCAACATACTTTATATTATCCTTAGCAAAAGGATAATCATTCCTTAAACTTTTTATCTTAGATTCAACATCAGTTTCCAAATTCTAGTCTTCAAAGAGATTAGGTAGTCCTATGGATCTTCCAAAGGTTCGGTAGTCTTTTGATTTACCTTGATTAGGTCATTATGCCAAATGGAGACCAATTTTGAAAACTTGTTTTGGAAGATAGGATCATGCCATAGAAGAAACCTCTAGCATGTGATTTCTCTTTGGACAAGAGATCAATGTAGAGTAGATCTCTTCACTTTTTTAAAATATATCTAATTGCAAAAGAAGCCAATGCAAACCTCATCATTCACCATCCACTTCTCTATTTGACAATTAAGATTGCAGCTATAGTTTATATATTGTCCAAGGTTTCAATATTTTCTAGTTGTTTCTCATGTGGTTGTTTCTATGCACTAATCCATTATTTGGATCTGGCATGTTTCCTGATGTATTGGGGTTTTTCTCCATGTGAACAATAATTATCATTGATAGGGTTTAATTGGAGACTAAATATGACCACACCAAATCAGTGTATGATACCCCTTGTTTGTGGAATATAATCATTTTCCATTGTCCACCAATCAGAGACTTGCTGCCAATAACTATTAAACTAACACCACTACTTCTTGTGCTAATGGAAATACTACTCTCCAAGATACTGACTACTTCTGTAGAGAGGAGGAGAACTGCATTCCCAACGAACAAGCAAACATAGTATAGTTAAAGTGCAGAAGTTCATTTCCATCTGTTATGGATTAGGGATGCTTCTTGGGTAGCTTGTTGGATTTTGTTTTTACCATGTCCATGTACTCCTCGAATTTGTTAATGGTCTTTTGGTTGTTATGGATCTTCATTATTATCTCAATTTTTCATATGATATTCCCCTTCTTTAACCAGCTTGATTGGAATATGATCTCAACCTCGGTGTTAGTCGAATCTTCTTCACCCAGCTTGGAAAAATATGCAAAAATATAGTTTTGGGGAGTGAGAAGGCTTGAATGGAGTCAACAATCATGAGACATCCATATCATCCAAACCATTCATTCTTGGATGTCTGGCTCAAACTTGTTATACAAATCATCATGCCATCCACAAGAATTCAAACCATCATGCCATTTTTCCATCATAGGTGCATTGTAGAGAATTCCTTCATGGTTTTGCTAACCACTGAGGGGGGACTATAATTACCCACAACCTGACATGTCATTACTCCCCAAACCATGGTTGAGTTTTGTGGCCTTCCCCTTCTTTGTGAAACCTTGAACATATCTGGAGGTCACGGTTAAATAAGGATTGTTGGTCTTCTTTTGGTGTACCATTGAGTCTCTACCTCTGTGGATTTATGCATGACTCTTTTTAACCCGATTAGTGCCTCTCAACAAAGGGAAACGAACCAATCTCTATAGTTTGTTTCATCACCTATAAAATCAATTTCTTGACACTTGGTAATATGACTAGGATTTGGACTGTATCGTCATTTATTTGGGGTTTGACTCAAATCAAGGGCATAAGAATTTAGATATATGACTTGGTTTTAAACAAAACACCAAAACCTTTGATTTAACTCATGAATGGCTTCTACTTAGGACAAATAATAATAAATGAAATGGGTCATAAGAAGGATATTCCTTTATCCTTTATCATAAACTTTGTTCAATTTATTAAAATCAAGGCTTTTAATAAAATATATTTATAGAAAATCTATTATTGATGAATATTTAGTTTTGACTAGGTTTCAAATGATGAAATAAAAAAAAGACCTAGTCAAAATTTGGGACTTAATTGTCATGAATAGAGAGTGAGCTCGAGTTGGGATATAATAAATGCATGGCTCTTTTAAGGACTACAAGAATGTAATAACAAAGTTTTATTAGATTGGAATTTTGAGGAGAGAGGAAATTGGCGAGAGAAACTTTGTGAAATATGGAAAGAAATTGGAAAAAAAAAATTAATGTTACAACATTAGGATCCAATTGGGGATGGTGTCTCCCTGCGAGGCACTAAAGAACATGAAAACCATGTGTCTTCTGACAAATATTGAAATTTGTCTCTATAATCTTCTAAACCTTGTAAAATAACTCATCTCTATTCTCTGAAACCCTGCTTATTTATAACTGAAACAAACTAACTATATAAATTTTGAACCAAACTGATCTATTGAACTAGAATACTGAAATACTGACATAAATTCTTGTCTATCAAACTTTTTTATCTACATTGATTCATATTCTTCTCTGATCAACTCATTTTCTTAGGTAAAATCAAACTTCCAATGAAAGCATGTAAGAATTAAATTAAATTACCAAACCTTAAATAGACTTATGGTCATAAACAATAACGTATAAATTGTTACGAGGGAAATATCTCTATGGATTGGGGTAAGCCACAATAGATGAAAATGACTGCATAAAATAACTATAATCTCAATTATTCTATCTAAGAAAATATGCTAACAAGACAAGATAAAGAGCCTACCTTGTCCAAACGTTCGATGAAATCCATCGTTGAGCACTTGACTCAAAGAAATACACCTGCAACTTGTCCTCAACAACCAAGAAATGCAAGAATATGGTGATAATATATAAATTTATCACATTAAATAGCATAATCCATCAACATTCATAACAAATACGCCCATGGAATAACAATTAAACTATTTGCAAGATATTAATTGGACGACAAAAGAGTATTTCTATTAAAATGTAATCAACAGAAATGAATGAATTACAAACTTCTGTGTCGGCACGATTCGGAACCGAGAAAATAAGTCCCTTCTAGTTGGGCCTCCACCACTTAAATCCTCCACCAAAGGCAAGCTCATATAAGAGAGATAATGAGGTTCTCAATCAAGTAGGGAAGAGCTTGGGGGTTGAACAATGTGTTCAAACTTAAAAGGATAAAGGGATGCAGACTCAATATGAAGTGAATAATTTTTCCAAAGTAACTTTTCTCTCAAAGTTGAATTCTTCTCCTCTCTTTCCATAGCTCGGATTTGGCCCATTTATAGCCTTCAAGGGGAACTGAAGGGTTGATTCGGAACATTTCCAGTAAATTAAAGGTCAAGGATCATGGATCTCGTGACATGACATGGAAACCGAGACTCATTTTTTACTTTTGGGCACAAAACCTGATGTGCGCGGATGTAGAGGTGCAACCTGCGTATACATAGGTTGTACAATAGGTAGGGTACGTATATGTGGAAAATATTGTTTTAATCTCTGGGATTTGCAAAAAGGGACTTCAAGTCTTCATAGGGAAATGGAAAAAGGCCTTCTGAGCAAATTTGCATAGGGTGAGGAAAATATTTCTATAACAAATGCCCCCTGATGTGTGAGGTCAAAGGAGTATTTGCAATGGCCTAAATACATTATAATACCCAGAAGTGGAGTAATGGAGACCCAGCTAGATGAACTAGTTTCTCATTACAATCTGTATTGACTTTGCACACATGGCTGCCAATTTGAATTACACTACATATCCATGTGAAAATATACCAAACAGTTTTTCATGGCCATGAATAGGAAATAAAAAGGTGGCTACATGCCAAAGATTGTCATATTCACGAACAAGGCCCAACAAAACCAGTCTCAAAATCAATCTGAAGATATTTGTATACAATGGAGTACAATTTGATATCTCATGATCACTGAAGTCATATAGGTATTGGTCCAATGAGAGATAGCAATAGCTCAGGAAAGATGCAACTATGAAATGATGTCTTTAAGTCTTCTACATGTTCCACCAAAGGTTAAATTCTACATCGCGTGAACAAAGGAGTTGAGGTTGAACACAATGAGACTTCGTTTAATTACCAGTAATTAAGGTATATCGTTAACAAATGCGAGACAACCTACCGATAATGAAAGTAGGTATCAAGGCACCGAGTACATTCTCACAAGTGTGAATAAAGGTGTCGGGGTCTAACACTTGAAGAATTCATCGATCAAGAGACATTGATGTATTCCCAACTGTCGATGGTGATAGAACTTGCCACTAATGATTGCAAGCCTCTAGGTACTCATAAGACTCTAGGTCTCATTTCCAAAATAGATGGATTGAATTCAATGGAAGGAGACCCGCTGAAAGGAGAGAATTGAGGCATCTCTCATCATTAAGCATGAGGTACAAAGCAGGAGATTGATGATTTGGAGGAAATTGAATGAAGAACATGTTCACGAACCAATGACCTTGTGTGTCTTTCGTGTGTGCCAGATGCAAGCGGTACATGAAAAAGACCCTCTGAATAGCAGCCAATAAGGAAAATTGTTGACAAAGGCAAGGAAACCACCAATAAGGCTAATGGAATCCAAGACACTACATGAATCCCAATGTGAGAATAGATTTATTTTCGTCGAACACAATGGAAACCACCCAGTCAACGACTAATGATGAAATGTCGACTGTTGGGTTCAAGGTTACCTACCAATGATGAAAGTAGGACCAGGGTGCACAATAGGACTACAACTTCATGTAATTATGAGACACACTGAGGGTATGTTCGGCATGCAAAGTCAAGAGTTATAAGGAATGGACGACATAGGTTGACAGACATCCTTTGGACAAGAGCATGAGACATATGGAATACTCTGACAGCATAAACTCAATGATGAAACTTTGATATGTAGGAGGCATCAATCAAACTCTCCATAGGGACTGGAAGAGTAACCAATCAGGGGATTAAACTCTCTGTAATGAGATCAAATTCCTAAGGTCATGCTAAACCCAAAATTTTGATGACATGTGGACTCAAAAATTTTGTGCTATGTTCAAAGGTGACACGATTGCTGCCAATATAAGATAATATTATTTTCCAGCCCTTATTTTTTTGTTTTTTCATAATCAAATGAATGTTATGATATATAGGAGGAAACGAGTGTCGCAAGTAAGAAATCTAGTTCCATCATTGGAACATACCTATGCTCAATGCAAGGAGGTGCATGTGAGATATGGACACTCGGGGGAATGTTTCTTCTTGGGTATAGGGTGTCAAGATGCAAATGATATAAACAAGGCTTTGCTTGGTTGGTGATGAAAAATTCTGAGGTGATAGTCTTATAATGCAAAATCGAGAACTGGCAATAGGTTCAATACTCCAAGCAAGAGAATGAGATGCAATTAAAACTTAATGCCAAAAAATGTCCTTTTTCATAATCTTAGTCTACTTGGTTTGAAAAAGGGGTAAACTTGCACTAAATAGACATCCTTTCAAATCCAATTTATGATCATGAAAGAGACAAGTTCACTTGACAATATTTTCTCTTTTTGAGAGAGTCGAAAAAGATCTTAACCAAGACTCGGGACCTTTCAAATCCAATTAACGAGTGTGAAATGGACAAGTTCACTCGAAAATCTTTTTGCTTTTTGAGGGAATCAGAAAAGAACTTAAATCAGACTCATTGGGAGTTTTCTAGATGGCATGTCATGGGGGATTCCAAGGATCTCGTGCAATATTTCTATGAAAGGTAAGTAACTTACAAATAGCTAACACAAGCTTGGGAAAACCCAGAGCTTTCCAAGTAGAGGCGGATAAAATACTCATGGAGGTTACCTTCCCAAAGATGTATCGAAGAATACCTCTTATTTGAAAGGGCAAAGGAGAAGGAATTTGATACCCCACAAGACCATCCCAGTCAAAGGGAACCTCTTGAATACTTGGAGGGAGAGTACTCGGAGAGAGTAAAGCTCGCCCTCGTTCAGAAGGTGCAGGACTAGAAATGTAAATGGCATGGTCGAAAGATGCATCACCCTCCAAAAGAAGAGTTAGATTGACTGGATATTACAATGGCACAACCACTTCTTCAACTATTGGTTGAATAGGATGCGAGAAAACAAGGCCAAGAGACACATCACCTCCTAAAATAGGAGTGGTGTCGAATGAAGATTACATTGGCATGACTACTGGTTGAACAGGATATAAGACAAAAAGGTCAAGAGGTGCATCACCCACTAAAGGGAGAGGGGTGTCAGTCGAATATTGCATCGACATGACTATCGTATCAACCAAAGAATGTTTGGAAATCAAAGACGACTCAAAACCCAAAGGGCCCCCAGGTAAGGACCACACTTCTTGTACCATAGCAGTAGTAGGGCACAAACAAGTAAGGTGATATCCTTTGCAAATCCTAAAAAGTAACTTAGGCTTACATCTTACACGTCCAGGTTTTTCAATAGTAGGAATGCCCCCAGCATCACTCACAATGGCTGGAGACATGCTCTCGACGTGACTGGCAGAGGTCGGTGGTTCATCTCCCACATGATGCCCATAGGTTGGAGATGTGATGTCAAGATGACTCATGGAGACTAGATTTGTGCCCCCAGCATGACTTATAGCGGTTGGTTGCTGGTCTTCAACTTGGCTCATAGAGGTTGTCGACCAATCTCCAACATGATTAGCAGAGGTTGGTGATATAACTCCAGTATGACTTGCAGTGACTAGAACAGTGGCAGTGATTGGCACTTGAGACCAAGGTCCCGAGAAAGACTGGTTTTGAGAAATTGCAGACCAGGAAGGATTTTGGTCTCCACCATGTCCCTGCCCGGAAGGGTAGTATCCTCCTCTCAATTGATACATAGAGGTTTGTAAGGGAATCATCATCGAAGTAGATTTTGCAAAGAGGGAAAGGAGTGACACAAGTTATTCGGTTGAGGATATATATTTCCCCCAGATGAAGGGATTTTGTGAAGGGGTTAGCACGTACCATAAAACTGACTCCCTCCATATGAAATAATAGAAGATAAATGGAGGTCCTTCATGGGAAAATTCTTTGTAGGAACTGATATAACAGATGAAGGATATATGGACCAAGCATAATAAGATGAATAACCACCCATTGGAGCACTTGATCCTGAAAAAGTGAGACTATGATTGGATCTGTAAGAGGAGAGATTCCAACCTCCCACTGTGAGAGTTGGTTGGGGGATATGTCCCCTATCAAATGAATATATAGGCAATGGATCCATTGTGCCCCCAGGTGTATGCATAGGCATATTAAGAGGGAAATCATTAGAGACCCAAGGTATTGACTAAGTATCATGATTTTGTATTCCATTATGAAACCCAGACGGATTCATCCCCATAAAATGAGTGAACGTCATGGGGGAGGTAGTGTTAAAAGAGGGATTCCATGGAACTCCACTATCCATGATGAAAAATCACGGCACAATACAAAAAATCCTAAGGCCAACTAATAGTTCAAAGAGAACACCAAAATAAACAAAAGGCCAATATGCACACAAACATGATAAAGTGGATGAAAGGGGCCTCCCTCCCTAAAGTAGGTATGCCTCACCCAAGAGGGGCCTGAGACTCCCTACAAAAGCTCGGAGGTATCAAAATCAATTATAAGGGCCCTCATGGACTTAACAACCAATCGATCAAATCCCCCCGGAGAGGTAATCCTCCATAAAGGTTGTGTATTGTCTGACCCTTATCTGACCCAGGGTACCTACAAAATAACCCATGCAAGTAACCTATGTGGTACCTATGTCAAGCAACTAAGAAGCCACGATATAACTGATGCGCAAGTGAACAGTCGTAAGTCAAGTCTATCGTATGGGCAGGGTAACAAAGCCCGAATCCTCAAAAGCACCACCTCTCACAGAGGTAAATGTACTAGCAATATCCCCATATATGAATAGATCCCCATAAATATATATGACGGTTAGAAGGTATTAGGGGCATATCCCCTCAACCAACCTCACGCAACCTCGTGCTTAACTCTGGTGTAAGTGGAGCCTCCTGATGTCACCAATTATACAATGGATTTTTCCACTTCGTTAGTCAGACACATATGTTGATTTAATATCCCTGGAGAAGTTTACTCACAAAATCCTATTCCAAGGCTCTAAATCCTAAGCTAGTTTGTGCACCCTAGAAAATAAAATTGTTTCTAATCAATTTTAAATTATAGTGTTACTTTTAGTGGCCTTTCTTACTCAAAAAAGGTGTGGTCGTGAAACTAATGGTGTTATGACTCAGTAAGTAAAATAAATGAATATGGATAAAATGAAAAGTCCTAACTTCAATTCCCAACAAATGATAAGTTTTTCAAAATGAAATTTTGAATTTAGTTCTGCAATTCCAAATAAAATGCAATCTTTCCATACATGTGCTAATATCAATGATAAGAACCCAAAAGATCAAATGCCATTAATGAAAAATGCCTATTCTTTTTGTATTTTCAATATAAAAGGATGAAAATGCAAGGACTAAACAACAACTTGATATAAAAATTCTACTGTATGTAAACAGAGACAAACCAAGTAGGGTATCAAGAAGCAAACACCCATCCCAAGATGAAAGGAAAATCAAATGAAAAGGGATGATGAGAAAGGCACCACCCAAAAATTCAACCAAAGAAAGATTTCCTATCATTCCACAGACACTTAATAGTCATAACAGAAACCCAAGAAGACTTGGCAACCATCAAAACTTACCTAGCAAACATCAAACCCAGCTACCAAGCAAAACAAAGATTATGTACGTGATTGTTCAGGAGAAAAGCGTGTATATACACCTCTTGAAGAAGGACAGCACAAGTATGTACGCGATTGTCAGGTAAAAACCCATGTATATGTGTTAAAACATAGCCAAGCTAAGGAGAAAGCTAAGAAACTCAGACTCAGAATGCACAGAGGTTGTCAAGCAGTCAGATGACAAGAAAATCAATATAAATGAGAGCAATCAAAGGAGAAAAACACTCCAAACCCTGAAAAGAAGATTATATCCCCAGTATGGTCGCCAATTCTGTTACGAGGAAAACCTCTCTATGGCTAGGGGTAAACCACAACAGACGGAAATGACTGCAGAAATCAACTCTAATCTCAGGTATGTTATCTAAGAAAATATGATAACAAGACAAGATAAAGAACCTACCTTGTCCAGATGTTTGATGAAGTCCATTGTTGAGCACTTGACTCAAAGCAATACACCTGCAACTTGTCCTCAACAACCAATAAATGCAAGCATATGGTGATAATATATAAAGTTATCACATTCAATAGCATAATCCATCAACATTCATAACAAATACGCCCATGGAATAACAATTCAAATATTTGCAAGATATTAATTAGATGAGAAAAGAGTATTTCTATTCAAATCTAATCAGTAGAAGTGAATGAATTACAAACTTCTGTGTCAGCGCATTCAGAACTGAGAAACTAAGTCCCTTCCAGTTGGGCCTCCACCAAAGGAAATATCATATAAGAGAGACAATGAAGTTCTCAACCAAGTAGGGAAGAGCTTGGGGGTTGAACAATGTGTTCAGACTTAAAAAGATAAAGGGATGCAAACTCAATATGAAGTGAATGATTTTTCCAGAGTAACTTTGATATCAAAGTTGAATTGTTCTCCTCTCTTTCCATAGCTCGGATTTGGCCCATTTATAGCCTTCAAGTGGAACTGAAGGGTCGAGTCAAAACGTTTACAATATGTGGAAGGTCAAGGATCATGGATCTCGTGACATGACATGGAAACCTGACCTCATTTTTTACTTTTGGGCACAAAACCCGATGTACACGAGATGTAGTGGTGCAACCTGTGTATACGCATGTTGTACAATTGGTAGGGTGCGTATATGTGGAAAAATATTGTTTTTAGCTCTAGGATTTGCAAAAGGGACTTCTAGTCTGCATAGGGAAATGGAAAAAGTCTTTCTGAGAAAATTTTCATAGGGTGAGGCAAATCTTTCTATAACATAAATCTACAACTCAAAACAAGGTTGGGACTCATACTCACAGTAGAGAGATGTTGCAAAACATTAGCTGACAAAAACCTCCAAACAAGCTAATACAGGATCATGAAAATTATGAATGATTACCTCCTTTTGTTCCCAAGGACTAAGTTTCTTTTGCATTGCATCTGCTTTTTTTGTGAAGATGAATTGTACAATTCGTGATTCTTTTTCATTATTGACCAACTTTGTATTTTCATACTCAACTGACAACAATGTTTTTATTTCAAACTCTTCATTGGAATCACCATACACATCATATCTAGGCTCGATATTATACATTTCTACATATGTGTATATACAAATCTTCTATGTTGTATGGGAAAAACAGTTTTGCATTTTTTTATAATGAATAGACCCTAGAAACCCAGAGTATTTGTCATTGTTTTGTTTCTTTTCCTGAACATTAGATTCATGAATATAAGACAACAATGTTTTTTTTAACGTCTTCATTAAAAAAATATGAGACATTTTAAAATGAATTTATAGGAACTATACTCTGAGGCATCTCCTTTTGAACAAAATAAGTCGAAAAGGATTCAACTGCAAGTATTTCTGCTAGAACATGAAGACTTCTTTCAAATGATTGAACTTCTTCATCAAAAATGGCTTTTTGTTCAATGGAATTCTGACTTTGAATAGAATGGATAATAAGATTTGAATACTCATTCTCAATAGTAAATTCCCTTTCTTGCTAATAATGTCATAATCAATTTCTCTATGCTCTATTACTGAATTGAATGCTTCATTGCAGCAGTTCTCTAAAATAAGTTCAACTCTGAAAAATTTTCTACAGTGATAATGAAAACATGCATGAAATTATCTTAGAGAAGAAATACTTCCAGAAGGTATGGATTTGTACCATTGTCAAGCATCTCCTTCTAGACAGATCATGAACATTTTCATGAGTACATCTTCCTGAAAAATACCAAGTTGACGCATGCATTCATGAAAATGTATCAAGTGATCGTTTGGACTATCTTCATCATATTCTCTGAATCTAGGGAGGCATTCTACCCAATATTTTGTGCTAGGCATAGGATTAGGAAAGCCATGTATAGCTGAGAAATCAAATGGAGCATGCCTTACAACAATATTTGCAGCAAAATAACTTGTCATTGGAACACAGTGGAGTCGCCAATGAAGTCACAGTGGAGTCTCTAGGTGAATAACCACACAAACTGTGTCTGGTCCTTTTTCACCTTCAAGAACTATATCTAATATTGATAAAACCTTGGGAA
The DNA here is from genome assembly GCA_010110895.2 of Picea sitchensis. NCBI lineage: Eukaryota > Viridiplantae > Streptophyta > Pinopsida > Pinales > Pinaceae > Picea > Picea sitchensis. The sequence goes on from SNQJ01S0045039.1 coordinate 89,374, forward strand.
AATCTCTCGAACATTCGCTCCCCGACAACGGCACCAAAAAGAATGTTTTAACTTGAGATAGTTCAACCATGCCAAGACATGTTTAAAACCAACTTCATGTCACAAGCTGGCTCTTGGACCAAAGGGTGCTCCCTCATCAGATTTAAAATTGTTGGTTTCCCACTATCACTAAGCAACATCTTTCAACATTAAGCTCAAGTTCCATATTTGGGTAATAAACAATGTAAAACATGGTAGATAGGATTGAGGATAATGAGGTCAAAGGAATAGAATAAAACATTATAACTTTCAGAGAGAAGAATCCTAATCCATTGGGCATGGAGTCGCATTCAACAGAGAAAAATAATTCATCATGGAAGGTGGAAGAAAATGATAAAATAGAAACCTCGGACAATATAGAGGGAAAAGCAACATTTACAAACCTGAGATGAATAAGATGAATTGGTCATACAAATTATGAATCCAGCATGCAAAAATGAACATTTCTATCTGGGCATCAATGAATCCATACATGAAATATTCAAGAATATAATATGTTGACAACATGAAATATATAACATAACAATACAAAGGTCATAGTTGAAATATTTAAACAATTAAGGAATACATTCATTTTGACAGTGGAAAAACCAAATTGGCATGTTGTAAATCAAATCAATTAGAGAAAGAATAGATTTGAAAATATAAGAGAGCTTAATACAAGAAAATGAAAAAAAGACAAATCTCTTGTAGGGATGAGCTGAGAATCCATGGATTGATTTTCTAATCAAATAAAATTTACAATATCCCCATGGGATTCCAAAACAGAGAACATAGTATCACTACCAAAATTAATCCCTAACCTACCTCCCTCTTCCAATGAAATTTTGCATTCTTTTATAATCTTCAAATGTTGATTCATCTGCCTAGAAATGTTGGATGAGAATGTTGAATCAATCTCTCCAAATATATAACTAATGCTTAATTGTTTTCTTTAATTTTAGAACCATTCGGTCTACTTTACCAAAAAAATATTTTGAGTGATAAATTGATGCCATTAAATCTCGAAATGATCTTTTGATATCTAATCCTCTGCCCGGAAATATGAAATTGGACCAACATAGATAAGGCTTGTAAGGTCGACATCCTTAAGAGATTCATTGTCACTTTACTTCCCCTGAAATGAATGAATTCTATTTAAGTCCTCAATATCCTCTACTGCCACCTGTTAACATTCTTTCGTCCTCAATTAGATAAAATAAAAATAAAAATGATGCTATAAGGAATCAACCATATTTTCTTCTTCCTTGAGAGCATATTGCAATGCATAAAAAGTAATGGCATCAGTTTGGTATTGATTGTAATTATACCCTTTTCCATATCTTTCCTAATTATCTATTTTAACTGGTGACACTTTTACACCTAGAATCTTTGCTATGGTTGTTGTCAAGTCTTGTATGTAATGTGCTACCTCATATGATTCAAAGAAAGAAGCTTCTCCGGGCTTTTTAATGGCACTTACATACATTATTTTAGGTTATACAAAACCATATAATGATTGCATGGTAGTATTAGCTCCTTTTCTTGCATACGAAAGACAACCAATTGCATCATTTTAAGTGAGAGAATTAATGTTAACTGATGTCCAGGGAAAATTTGGGCAGGCCAGCCATCCAAAACCGCTTCTCCTTGATCAATGGTTTCATTTTGTATTTTATCAAGATCATCATCTTCATTGATATCTCATGCCTCATGAATAGAATCTCCCTTTTCGAAAGGATTATCTCCATTGACTTCTATATTTTTTAAAGCATCCAGACCATTTCATTCTTAGACGCCTGTCTCGAGCTTGTTATACAACTCGTCACGCCATCCATTAGCCTTCAAACCATCAAGCCATTTTTCTAACCACTGAGGGGGACTACAATTTCCCACAACCTAACATGTCATTACTCCCCAAACGAGACTCGTTGAGGGAGCTCCTTTTTGAGGGAGTTGGAAAAGAGCTTAAATCAGACTCGTTGGGAGTTTTCTAGATGGCATGTCATGGGGGATGCCAAGAATACCATGCAATATTTCTGTGAAAGGTAAGTAACTTACAAATATCTAACACAAGCTTGGGAAAACCTAGAGCTTTCCAAGTAGAGGCGGATAAAATACTCGCGGAGGTTACCTTCACAAAGATGTATCGAAGAATGCCTCTTATTTGAAAGGGCGTAGGAGAAGGAGTTTTATACCCCACAAGACCATCTCAGTCAAAGGGAACCTCTTGAATACTTGGAGGGAGAGTACTCGGAGAGAGTAAATCTCGCCCTTGTTCAGAAGGTGAAGGACTAGAAATGTAAATGACATGGTCAAAAGACACATCACCCTCTAAAAGAAGAGTTGGATTGACTGGATATTACAATGGCACAACCACTTCTTCAACTGTTGGTTGAATAGGATGCGATAAAATAAGGCCATGAGACGCATCACCTCCTAAAATAGGAGTGGTGTTGGACAAAGATTGCATCGGCATGACCATTGGTTGAACATGATACAAGACAACATGGTCAAGAGGTGCATCACCCCCTAAAGGGAGAGGGGTGTCAGTCGAAGATTGCATCGACATGACCATCGTATCAACCAAAGAATGTTTGGAAACCAAAGACGACTCAAAACCCAAAGGGCCCCCAGGTAAGGACCACACTTCTTGTACCACAGCAGTAGCAGGGCACAAACAAGTAAGGTGATATCCTTTGCAAATCCTACAAAGTAACTTAGGCTTACATCTTACACGTCTAGGTTTTTCAATCGTAGGAATGCCCCCAGTGTCACTCACAATGGTTGGAGACATGCTCTCGACGTGACTGGTAGAGGTTGGTGATTCATCTCCCACATGATGCCCAGAGGTTGGATATGTGATGTCAATATGACTCATGGCGACTAGATTTGTGCCCCCAACATGACTTATAGTGGTTGGTTGTTGGTATTCAACTTGGATTGCAGAGGTTGTCGACCAATCTCCAACATGATTAGCAGAGGTTGGTGATATAACTCTAGTATGACTTGCAGTGACTGGAATGGTGGCGGTGATTGACACTTGAGACCAAGGTCCCAGGAAAGACTGGTTTTGAGAAATTGCAGGCCAAGAAGGATTTTGGTATCCACCATGTCCCTACCCAGAAGGGTAGTATCCTCCTCTCAATTGATCCATAGAGGTTTGTAAGGGAATCATCACCAAAGAAAATTTTTGCGAAGAGGGAAAGGCGTGACACAAGTTATTCGGTTGAGGATATATATTTCCCCCAGACGAAGGGATTTTGTGAAGGGGGTAGCACGTACCATAAAAATGACTCCCTCCATATGAAATACTAGAAGATAGATGGAGGTCCTTCATGGGAAAAGTGTTCATAGGAAATGATATAATGGATGAAGGATATATGGACCATGCGTAATACGCTGAATAACCACCCATTGGAGCACTTGCTCCTGAAAAAGTGAGACTAGGATTGGATCCGTAAGAGGAGAGATTCTAGCCTCCCACTGTGAGAGTTGGTTGGGGGATATGTCCCCTATCAAATGAATATATAGGCAATGGATCCATCATGCCCTCGGGTGTATGCAGAGGCATATTAAGAGGGAAATCATTAGAGACCCAAGGTATTGAATGAGTATCATGATTCTTTATACCATTATGAAACCCGGACGGATTCATCCCCATAAAATGAGCGAACTTCATGGGGGAGGTAGTGTTAAAAGAGGGATTCCAAGGAACTCCACTATGCATGATGAAAACTCACGGCACAATACAAAAAATACTAAGGTCAAATAATAGTTCAAAGAGCACACCAAAATAAACAAAAGGCCAATATGCACACAAACATGATAAAGTGGATGAAAGGGGCCTCCCTCCCTAAAGTAGGTATCCCTCACCCAAGAGGGGCCTAAGACTCCCTACAAAATCTCGGAGGTATCAAAATCAGTTCTAAGGGTCGTCGTGGACTTAACAACCAATCGGTCAGATCCCCCCAGAGAGGTAATCCTCCATAAAGGTTGTGTGTTGTCTGACCCTTATCTCACCCAAGGTACCTGCAAAATAACCCATGCAAGTAACCTATGTGGCACCTATGTCAAGAAACTAAGAAACCATGATATAACTGATGCGCAGGTGAACATTCGTAAGTCAAGTCTACCATATGGGCAGGGTAACAAAGCCTAAAACCTCGAAAGAACCACCTCTCACAGAGGTAAAGGTACTAGCAAGATCCCCATATACGAATAGATCCCCATAAATATATATGACGCTTAGAAGGTATTGGGGGGATATCCCCTCAACCAACCTCACGTGACCTCATGCTTAACTCTGGTGTAAGCGGAGCCTCCTGATGTCACCAATTATACAATGGATTTCACCACTTCGTTAGTCAGACACATGTTGATTTAATATCCCTGAAGAAGTTTACTCACAAAATCCTATTCCAAGGCTCTAAATCCTAAGCTAGTTTGTGCACCCTAGAAAATAAAATCGTTTCTAATCAATTTTAAATTATAGTGTTACTTTTAGTGGCCTTGCTTACTCAAAAAAGGTGCGGTCATGAAACTAATGGTGTTATGACTCAGTAAGTAAAATAAATGAATATGGATAAAATGCAAAGTCCTAACTTCAATTCCCAACAAATGATAAGCTTTTCAAAATGAAATTTTCAATTTAGTTCTACAATTCCAAATAAAATACAATCTTTCCATACATGTGCTAAGATCAATGATAAGAACCCAAAAGATCAAATGCCATTAATGAAAAATGCCTATTCTTTTTGTATTTTCAATATAAAAGGATGAAAATGCAAGGACTAAACAACAACTTGATATAAAAATTCTATTGTATGTAAACAGAGACAAACCAAGTAGGGTATCAAGAAGAAAACACCCATCCCAAGATGCAAGGACAATCAAATGAAAAGGGATGATGAGAAAGGCACCACCCAAAAATTCAACCAAAGAAAGGTTTTCTATCATTCCACAGACACTTAATAGTCATAACAGAAACCCAAGAAGACTCAACAACCATCAAAACTTACCCAGCAAACATCAAACCCAGCTACCAAGCAAAACAAGGATGTTGTACGCGATTGTTCAGGTGAAAAGCATGTATATACGCCTCTTGAAGAAAGATAGCACGCGTATGTATGCGACTGTTAGGTAAAAACCCATGTATATGTGTTAAAACATATCCAAGCTAAGGAGAAAGATAAGAAACTCAGACTCAGAATGCACAGAGGCTGTCAAGCATTCAGACGACAAGAAACTCAATATAAATGAGAGCAATCAAAGGAGAAAAACACTCCAAACCCTGAAAAGAAGATTTGATCCCCAGTATGGTCGCCAATTCTGTTACGAGGAAAACCTCTCTATGGCTAGGGGTAAACCACAATAGATGGAAATGACTGCAGAAGTCAACTCTAATCTCAGGTATGCTATCTAAGCAAATATGATAACAAGACAAGATAAAGAACCTACCTTGTCCAGATGTTCGATGAAGTCCACCATTGAGCACTTGACTCAAAGAAATACACCTGCAACTTGTCCTCAACAACCAATAAATGCAATCATATGGTGATAATATATAAAGTTATCACATTCAATAGCATAATCCATCATCATTCATAACAAATACGCCCATGGAATAACAATTCAAATATTTTCAAGATATTAATTGGACAAGAAAAAAGTATTTCTATTCAAATCTAATCAGCAGAAGTGAATGAATTACAAACTTCTGCGTCGGCACGGTTCGGAACCGAGAAACTAAGTCCCTTCCAATTGGGCCTCCACCAAAGGAAATCTCATATAAGAGAGACAATGAGGTTCTTAACCAAGTAGGGAAGAGCTTGGGGGCTGAACAATGTGTTCAGAATTAAAAGGATAAAGGGATGCAGACTCAATATGAAGTGAATGATTTTTCCAGAGTAACTTTGCTATCAAAGTTGAATTGTTCTCCTCTCTTTCCATAGCTCGGATTTGGCCCATTTATAGCCTTCAAGTGGAGCTGAAGGGTCGAGTCAAAACATTTCCAGTATATGGAAGGTCAAGGATCATGGATCTTGTGACATGACATGGAAACCTGACCTCATTTTTTACTTTTGGGCACAAAACCCAATGTATGTGGGATGTAGTGGTGCAACCTGTGTATACACATGTTGTACAATAGGTAGGGCGCGTATATGTGGAAAAATATTGTTTTTAGCTCTAGGATTTGCAAAAGGGACTTCAAGTCTGCATAGGGAAATGGAAAAAGGCCTTCTGAGCAAATTTTCATAGGGTGAGGCAAATCTTGCTATAACATAAATCTACAACTCAAAACAAGGTTGGGACTCATACTCACAGTAGAGAGATGTTGCAAAACATTAGTTGACAAAAACCTCCAAACAAGTTGATACAAGATCATGAAAATTATGAATGATTACCTCCTTTTGTTCCCAAGAACTAAGTTTCTTTTTCATTGCATCTGCTTTTTTTGTGAAGATGAATTGTACAATTCGTGATTCTTGTTCATTATTGACCAGCTTTGTATTTTCATACTCAACTGACAACAATGTTTTTATTTCAAACTCTTCATTGGAATCACCATACACATCATATCTAGGCTCAATATTATACATTTCTAATGCGGATATACAAATCTTCTATGTTGTATGGGAAAAACAGTTTTGCATTTTTTTATAATGAATGGACCCTAGAAACCCAGAGTATTTGTCATTGTTTTGTTTCTTTTTCTGAACATTAGATTCATGAATATAAGACAACAGTATTTTTTTTAACGTCTTCATTAAAAAAATATGAGACATTTGAAAATGAATTTATAGGAACTATACTCTAAGGCATCTCCTTTTGAACAAATAAGTCGAAAAGGATTCAACTGCAAGTATTTATGCTTGAACATGAAGACTTCTTTCAAATGATTGAACTTCTTCATCAAAATTGACTTTTTGTTCAATGGAATTCTGACATTGAATAGAATAGATAATAATATTTGAATACTCATTCTCAATAGTAAATTCCCTTTCTTGTTTAATAATGTCATAATCAATTTCTCGATGCTCTATTACTGAATTGAATGCTTCATTGCAGCAGTTATCTAAAATAAGTTCATCTCTGAAATTTTTTCTACAGTGACAATGAAAACATGCATGAAATTCTCTTAGAGAATAAATACTTCCAAAAGGTATGGATTCGTACCATTGTCAAGCATCTCCTTCTAGACAGATCATGAACATTTTCATGAGTACATCTTCCTGAAAAATACCAAGTTGACGCATGCATTCATGAAAATGTATCAAGTGATCATCTGGACTATCTTCATCATATTCTCTGAATCTAGGGAGGCATTCTACCCAATATTTTGTGCTAGGCATAGAATTAGGAAAGCCATGTATAGCTGAGAAATCAAATGGAGCATGCCTTACAACAATATTTGCAGCAAAATAACTTGTCATTGGAACACAGTGGAGTCTCCAAGTGAATAACCACACAAACTGTGTCTGATCCTTTATCACCTTCAAGAACTATATCTAATATTGATAAAACCTTGGGGAAAGCTCTCGAACATTCGCTCCCCGATAATGGCACCAAAAAGAATGTTTTAACTTGAGATGGTTCAACCATGCCAAGACATCTTTAAAACCAACTTCATGTCACAAGCTGGTTCTTGGACCAAAGGGTGCTCCCTCATCAGATTTAAAATTGTTGGTTTCCCACTATCACTAAGCAACATCTTTCAGCATTAATCTCAAGTGCCATATTTGGGTAATAAACAATGTAAAACATGGTATATAGGATTGAGGATAATGAGGTCAAAGGAATAGAATAAAACATTATAACTCTCAGAGAGCAGAATCCTAATCCATTGGGCATGGAGTCTCATTCAATAGAGAAAAATACTTCATCATGGAAGGTGGAAGAAAATGATAAAATAGAAACATCAGACAATATAGAGGGAAAAGCAACATTTATAAACCTGAGATGAATAAGATGAATTGGTCATAAAAATTATGAATCCAACATACAAAAATGAACGTTTCTATCTGGGCATCAATGAATCCATACATGAAATATTCAAGAATATAATATGTTGACAACGTGAAATATATAACATAACAATACAAAGGTCATAGTTGAAATATTTAAACAATTAAGGAATACATTCATTTTGACAGTGGAAAAAACAAATTGTCATGTTGTAAATCAAATCAATTAGAGAAAGAATAGATTTGAAAATATAAGAGAGCTTAATACAAGAAAATGAAAAGAAGACAAATCTCTTCTAGGGATGAGCTGAGAATCCATGGATTGATTTTCTAATTAAATAAAATTTACAATATCCCCATGGGATTCCAAAACAGAGAACATAGTATCACTGCCAAAAATAATCCCTAACCTACCTCCCTCTTTCAATGAAATTCTGCATTCTTTTATAATCTTCAAATGTTGATTCATCTGCCTAGAAATGTTGG
>SNQJ01S0045040.1:2291-34188 GCA_010110895.2 Picea sitchensis
GACCAAGATGTCATCTCAGAGGAAGAGCTCGATGGGGGTAGTTTTCTAAATAAGATTGCAGAGTGTGACATTGTACAGCTGCCCAACAACCATATTCCCAGAGGACTGGTTCCTTTGGAAAGGCTTTTTGATAGAAATGATGTGTCATTAAAAGGAGAAATCTCAGAGGAGGACACTGGTACTATTCAGTGCAACATTGGGACCGAGAGTGAGCCCAAGTATGCCAAATTGTCAAGAAGTCTGACAAAGGAGCAGAGGTCTAAATACATTGGACTTTTGAGGGAATTTGCGGATGTTTTCGCCTGGACATACGAAGACCTCAAAACATATGACATTTTTGTCATCGAGCATAAAATCCCGTTAAAAGAAGATGCAAAGCCGTTTAGGCAGAAGCTGAGGCTGATCAATCCTATGCTGCTGCCTATCATGGAGAGGGAAGTGAAGAAGCTGCTTCAAGCTCAGATCATTGTACCACTAAGATATTCAGAGTGGGTGGCTAACTTGGTGCCAGTAAGGAAAAAGAGTGGAGAGATCCGGCTCTGTGTAGACTTCATAAACCTGAACAGGAGCTCACGAAAAGATAATTACCCTTTACCAAAGATGGAACATATACTGTAGAGGGTAACAGGAGCTTCCAGGATGTCCATGATTGATGGTTTCTCTGGCTACAATCAAGTCTCTGTTCTGCCTGAGGATAGAGAAAAGACGACATTTACCACTCCTTGGGGCACATTCATGTACGCCAAGATGCCGTTTGGATTAATGAATGCAGGGGTGACGTTTCAGCGTGCCATGGACATAGCTTTTATTGGGGAAAAGGATAAATTTGTGGTCGTCTACCTGGATGACATCACAGTGTTTTCAAAATCTGATAAAGAGCACCGTCGTCATCTCAGGAAGGTCTTTCTGAAATGCAGGAGTTTTGGCATTTCATTAAATCCCAAGAAGTCTTCATTCGCCATGCAGGAGGGAAAGTTACTAGGCCACATAGTATCAGCGGAAGGAGTCGGGATTGACCCTAGCAGAGTTGAGGCAATATAAGAATTATCAATCTCGAGGTCCAAAAAGGAGGTCCAATCTTTCCTTGGTAAGATTAATTTTCTGAGGTGGTTTGTGCCTAACTTTGCTGAGGGGGTAAAGCTTATAACAACCATGTTGAGGAAAGGAAATGAAGTGAAGTGGACTTCTCAATCACGACATTCCTTTGAGCAAATAAAGAAAGCGCTGACTGAAGCTCCTGTGCTTATCAGTCCCGACTACTCAAAGGATTTCCTCATTTTTTCCTTTGCCTCACCTGACACGGTGGCTGCTGTTTTATTACAGAAAAGCAAGGATGGGCTAGAGCAGCCTATTGCCTATTTCAGCCGGGCATTGAGGGATGCCGAAGTCAGATATGATAATATGGAGAAGCAGGCCTACGCATTGGTAAAGGCCCTCAAGGCGTTTAGAATTTATGTCCTGCAATAAAAAATCTTAGCTTATGTTCCCTCAATTGCGGTTAAGGATATTCTCATTCAGCCTGACATGGACGGGAGGAGGAGCAAATGGATAGCTAAGATTCTGGAATTTGACCTAGAAATAAGGCCCACCAAATTGATAAAAGGTCAAGGATTAGCCAAGTTGTTGGCTGAAGCAAAGTACCAAGCTCTGGGGGTAAGTTTCATAAACGAATGTTCAGGAATTCAACAGGGTTGGTCGTCTAAAAGAGACCCTCAAAGGGAGCCCTTATTGGCTCGATGTCCTTGGTATAGGGATGTCATATTCTTTCTGCAAGAGTTGTGGCCTCCAGACGGCCTGCAAAGAAACAAAGCAAGAGCTCTGAAGCTCAAGGCAGTCAGATACTGCATGATTGATCAAGTGTTATACTGGAAAGACCCCCTGGGGGTGCTTTTAAAATGCATGAATTCACAAGAGGCTGAAATGATCATGGCTAAATTTCATAGCGGCTTGTGTGGAGGGCACCATTCCTGGAAGGCCACAACCCACAAAATTCTCAGAGCCGGGTACTATTGGCCCACCTTGTTCGCTGATGTCCATAGAGGAGTTAGAGCCTGTATCCAATGTCAAAAATTTGCAGGAAAGCAACAGCTTAGGTCCTTGCCGCTAAATCCTGTGGTTGTTTCAGGACCTTTTCACCCCGCTTCCACTGGGCAGCACAGATGGATCTTGACTGCTACCGATTTCTTTACCAAGTGGATCGAAGCTATCCCCACCAGGAGTTCTTCCCACATAGTAATCATTGGGTTCCTGGAAGACCTCATCACAAGGTTCGGTTGCCCAAGTAAAATTGTCACTGATAACGCAGCCGCTTTCAGGTCTAAGCCATTAGCCAAGTTCTGTGAGCAGTTCGAAATCAAACTGGTTCACTCCACTCCATATTATCCACAGGGCAACGGTTTGGCAGAATCCTCCAACAAGAGTCTGATAAGAATCATCAAAATATTGTTGGAAGGCAACAAGAAGGCATGGTAGTCAAGACTAAAGTTTGCTCTGTGGGCTGATCGAGTAGCCACAAAGAGGTCTATCGGCGTCTCTCCTTTCCAATTAGTCTATGGAGCGGAGGCTGTTTTCCCCTCTCATTTATCCATTCTTGTAGCAAAGTTCCTCCAAGACCATCAGGAGGAACCTAATGACATGATCAGAAGGATTCATCAGCTAGTGGAAGTCCAGTAGGTCAAGGAGCATGCAATGGATAGAATTCAGGACCATCAGCAAAGAATTAAACAGGTTTTCGATAAGAAGGCCAAAAAGGAAGGATTTTAGACAGGAGACCTGGTTATGAAATGGGATGCTCCTAAGCAAGACAAGGGCAAACATGGCAAATTTGAAGCCCTGTGGATCGGGCCATTCAAAATCTCTTAGGTTTTTTCAAATAACACGTATCGGCTGGAGGTTTTGGAGGGTGAAATTTTTTTCGACGGCCCAGTGAATGGGCGATTTCTTAAAAAATATTTTGTCTGAGCCATCCATGGCTCCTATGTTTTGTAAATATTGTCCTTTCCGTTCTTTGTTTTACTTTTGTTGTTTTGGTTTAGTGAATGACTCCATAGCCCAACAACAAGGCACTAGAACTGCAAATGAGTCCTTATAGCATCACGGGGACGACTCTATCCCCCATGGAGCCTAATGTTAGTAACATTTCTCGTCCGGGGCGCAAGGGGCCTTCTGGTCAGTGAGAAATCAAGCAAGCCCCCCCCCCAAGCAAGCGAGCGGGCAAAGTTTTGTCTTCAGCGGTCGAGAACCATCCACAAAGCAAATTGACGGTCATCGGGTTTTCGGGGCTGTCAAGTTGCCCGAGATTTAGCAAGAGGGAGCTCCAATGGTTCAAAGCAGACTTGGGTTGTCCAAGAAAATTGGGATAGGTGGCAGCCTATCGGCATATCGGGGATCGGGGTTTCGGGGAACAGGGAGCTCTCAGCTCATTGCACTTGGAAGTGCCGATCAACAAAACGTCGAAAGCACCTTTGGTGCCGAGCCCAGGGTCTCAACACCAGGTCATATCAAGCGAGCGGGTGAAAGGGGGACAACCTCTTTATAATAGTAAATAATATCTGGGCCGTCCATCTGAAGGACGCGCGACACGTATCTACGTCGTGTCGGCGTTCGAGAGTTTACGCAGTAAGATCTCCTCGTCGCTTCACCTCTCGAAACCCCAAATCCCGAAGCTCCGAAAGTGCCCAGGGTTGGGCCCATGGTTTTAGCGCCTGGTCATCAAGAAGGAGGTTTGGAAGAGGGGCGCTTTCGTTTTCATTTGGCCGAAGGTTCCGAATTAAGTCTCAGAAGGGGGGCACTGTGCTCTGCAGACTCCAGCTCGATGTGACTTGGATCCCGGTACCTCCTCGGAATGGATAAAGGAGAAAGAGGGTGGGTGCAACCTCGCATCACTCATTTATTGCAGAGTATGGAGGTCCCGGCTGAAGTTTACCCGGGAGGGTCCCTTGTACCGGTTCTCTTCAGGAAAGCCACGTCGAGTCTTCAACTCGCCAGAGGAACCTGCACACGCCAATTCAACATTCAAAGGGCTCAGCCACCCCCTGGCGCGAGCCATGTTGAATTAAAGAAGCATATGACAGGGGAACAGAGGACAGATTTGATTGAGAAGACGGTACCCATTGAAAGCCCTGAGATGCCGCTGCTAAGCAAATTTTTCTGAGTATATAGACTCAGTAACTGTATTTTGTAATCTATTGATGGTTAAGCAAGGCTCCTGGTTGTAAAATCTTGAATGAAGCATTGTGTTATGGTTATTTCTGGAGTTTTGAGACTTCTTGCCTGATGAATGTCAGTTTCCTTTCATATCTTTGTTTATATTGTATTAGATCATCTCGGAATTGGAGGATCTAGTCAAGTGTGATTGTCATAGGATGATGTAGGTTGGATCACTGTGATAGTCATTCTGTTCTAATCGGCCTCTGTAAACTTCTCCTCACTGAGCGACTTGGAATTGGAGGATCCAGTCAAGTTTTCCTCTTAGTTTCCCGAAGCCCTGAACTAGGAGGATCTTGCGTTCAGAGTTTTTTCCCCACAGACCGCCGAAAGACCTGTTGCTTGAGGTAGTTTGTTCATTCTTCTCCTAAGTCTTCCACCTATGCATCTTTAAATCAACCCCCTGACTGAAGTTATATCAAGACCTCAATTGTTCCCTGCGTGCCAGACCCAGTCTCTGAATTTGAGTGATACCTCCCTGAGTTTTTACCCATCTGATCATCCCATTTATCAAACCGTGACATAAAAATTGATGGGTGTTGGGCTCTGCTCCTGCAAGCAATCCATGAGCTACTTCCAACGCTAACACATGTGATAAGTTTTTTCCTCCCTTGGCATACCTATGTGGAAGCACGCTCTTGTGCATGCTTTATTGTTGATTTGTGGCCAAATTTTGTGTGTGCACTCTCCTTAATGAAATCAAATCCTAAACCCCCATAACATACACAACCATGTCCATGGGAGCAAAGGAGATATGACTCCCTCCCCAACGAAAGGAAGAAAGGATTTGATATGATCTCGTCTGGGCCTAAATGGGGAGTTGTGGTCATTGGTTTTCCTTCACGGGCATGGGTGTCGAGATTATCAATGACAATCATATTCCTAGAGACGATTGGGGGGATTCAATCTAACTTGGGAGAGGTATGGTCCCCACCCCCACCCTAGCATTCAAATCATTGACATATATTGTAGAATTGAGTGGCGAGAAGGGAGGTTTTGTAGGAGCTGATTTACAAGAGGCGTAGAGATCCTACGCTGTCGACGTGCAAATTGTTTCTAGATTGTTGCATTGTCCTTAGGAAATTTCTAGGTTTCTCGTTAGTTTTTCTAGGACATAAGCAATCTCCACACCCAACTCTGCCAAAACGGTTGCACACGGGGGATGTACCTCCTACACTTTTTGGGAGATCTCATATTGAATCGGAATAGAAGCCCCACCAGACACATCACCAACGCTGGCCACGGAGGGAAGTGTGGGTGAGAATTCATTTTTGATAGGATTTTACTTGTATTGTGGAAGAGATGACTCGACACAGTCACCGGAAGTATCTGAACTTGAAAACTCAGTTCACAGTCTGCATGCAAGTGCCCAACTCGATGACAACGTGTGAGCAACGAAATGGAAAATGCAAATAGTTCAATTGTTGAGTATATGCTTTGTCCCCCAAGACTATATCCATGGATTTGAAGAGATCATGCATGGGATCTATTTCCACTAGGATTTGTGCTACAGAGCGATAATTTGAGGACGTGTACCATTTGTCTACAATTATAAACATGCCCAGAACCTTGTTGATGGCTCTTAAGCCCTCATTTGACCAGAATTCGATGGGGAGCTTGGGAAGTTTAATTTGGACTGGGAGACTCGATAAACTCTCCTCCCTAGTGTCAAAAATGGGATGCCATGGCTTAGATCAGAACATGTGGTGATCCTAGTACCACTGTCTTATAGGAATAGCCTTTGCGCCAACCTTTGACTTAAAAATCACCCCCATCCAACCTCTGGATAGTAAGTTGCATATCGAGGTGTAACCAATAGACGAACACAATTCTTTTCCATCCAAGCAATAACCATGTTAAACACCATTCTCCTACCCATGAATTTGTCGACTATGGCTCGACCATGCAGATCTGTTGTTTGGGAAACTTTAATATCTTCTCCAACTATGAGCGCCACTCTGCCTCCCCTTGATTTTATGGTCTTTCATTGTTTTTTTCCTAAACTTGTTTGAATACATTCAACATTATCTATCTTCTGGACCAGAGTGGGTGAGTTTAGAGAGTGCTCAGTCCCTTCCTCACCCTTCTCTATATCAAATGATGATTTCTTTATCTGAGTTGGTTGGTTCAATACAGAGATGAATGCCTTCAATGCCTCACACGAATCCCCTAGGGATATGCGTCTTTGACTTAACTCTACCTCTAGACAAGCTATATCCAAGGATCCCAATGCGATTGGGAGGCAAGGCTACATGATGATCTCCTGACAATTGACTGACAAGGGGCCCTCGAATCCCACCTATGCTTGTGTGAGCAGTCTTCATGCATGAAATGATGTGCATTATGGGGTAACTTTGGGGATGAGAAAATATCTAATTCTGACAGGATATCGTCAAAATAGTCTACGAGTGGATCGTTGTAATATCTTGAAATTTTAAATTATTAAGATTTTATTTTATTTATGTAATAAATTATTGTTTGATTTGAGTTTGACCAAGGGTGGCTGAATTTTTTTTTAAAGACATTTTAAATATTTATTTAATAAAAAGAAGGAAATAACAATTTGAAGGTAGTTGTTAAGAGTGATTTTTGTCACACAAGGAGGAATGACAAATGACAAGAGACATTTTATGAAAGACCAAGTGGCAAGAACTTGGATCGAACTCAAGTGATGCAAAGAGCATCTTCCCAAGAAATATGGTCAAAATCAAGTGAGAGTTAGAGTTGAGCAGGTGGTTCATTAATGACCAAAAAGTCGTAGGAAAGTGAATAAAAAGACTTCACATGAATTGAGTAGGAGGCTCTCATGACTGGGAAAGATACGATAGCATCGAATTGTGTGAAATTCGAGAGGAAGTTTTGCAGGAATAAGAACTACAGTCTTCGTCCTTATGATTCAACGATCAGGCTCGAGGGTATTCAGAGCAAGTGCTTTTGGTTGTTTTGGATTCAGGTTGGGAGGAACAACGACCTTCAGAGTGTTGTTGCCTCCATCTCTTCAGTTGCGAATTTATACATGTCTCAATTTCTATATATTTGCAATTTTTCTAGTAGGAATGTTGAAATAGAAAACATAGTTATGAGTCGAATATAGACAATAAGAATTTAGTTGTGTGGCTTATATATTGTGGGGTTTATATATCATCTATTTTTATATGCAAATAGATAGTGTTTCTGCTTTCCAATCTCAATAGGTAAATTATTTTTTATGTTCATATAGATAGTTACATTTTAAATTCATAGTAGTCAAGAGAAAAGAAAGAGAGATGTATATCACCTCTGTTTTGTTACACAGTTTTAATTTTTATTTCATAGCAGTCAACGGAAATAGAGACATATAATTCTGATACACGGGTAATTATCATATTCAAATAAAAGACAAATCGATGCAAAGATTCTTAAAGAAAACAATACGAAAAACGTAGTAAAATAGATTTACATGCTACTTTAAATGCATATATAGTTATAAATATTTTACTAAGGAAAGTAAATACAAATTACAAAGGGTCTTCTTTATAATCATACTGTAATTATAAGCATGCAATTACATTTCGTAAAAGAATGGTACGAGACCAGGTAAATATAGGCGAAACGATAAATATAGTGAAAATGAAATCCGTGTTAACATTCCAGAAGGACAAATGAAACCCATAACGATTTGTTCAACTTAAAAGAACTTACATATACCGATACACAAATACCATGAAAATCCATCTACGGTGAATACCGAAGCCCTAAGTAAACAAAATAGCTTCGGAGCTCTTGAAGTTCAGTCCAGTCTCAAAATAAATATTACATCTCTGTTCAGAGGTAACTTGGAAGCGTAACTGTGGGAAAACCATAATCTTTAAAAGACTAATTATGTATTTACAACCCATTCCGAATCTGAAATTTGGAAATAAATAACTACTTCCTTCAAGTGGTTGTTTTTCGGAGCAACACTTGTTTAAAATCAACAACCAAGATCATATCGTATTAAACCTCCTTTAAAACCTTGACATGACTTCACCAAACGTTTTCCATATGTCTTCCATTTACCTTTGTAAAGGACGACGATCACAACAACCATTAACATCGTATAGTATGTAAATTTAATAGGAGTGATGTGTTTATTTAACGCACAATATGTCATAAGAGTATAAAAGGATACTTTGGTTCGACGTTGGCATAAGGAAAACTAAATCGTATACCCTAAATATTTTTCTAGAATGATACAGTATGCGAGGTTTTCACAAAGACCTATAATATTATAGTATGTGAGGTTTCCACAAAGACTTATAATGTCATTTGAAGGACATATGTTGTATACTAAAAGACTTTTGATGGATTTATAGTGTTAATTAGTTTTAGTTCAATGGATATAAAATTGGTAAGGTTTCTATGCAAGTCCTTAAATATCAAGAGTGAATAAAAAAAGCTTAGAGTGACTATAGGTTTGTTATTTTGATCAATAAATATGGACCTATAATATCAATAGGAACCCTAAGGTATATCATACAAATGCTGGTAGATATGTAAATTGCATTTATGCTATTTAAAAAAATAAAAAAATAAAAAATTAGGGTTTGTGACAAATGGTATCAGAGCTGAGGTTTCAACACTTGGCCTAAGAGGGCCCAACATAATACAAATATTACGCATAAATGACCATACTAGTAAGAAGTCTTGCTCTTTATTTTTCAAAGTAAAGAGATAAAATTTATGAATTTTCTTCTCACTTATTATTATATAGGGAGAAAGGAAAATTTTCTTGTTGTATTGCTACACAAAGAAAGACAAAAGTTTTGATGTCAGGAGAAGCAATATTTCGTCCCAAACATCAGGATAATGTGGAACAAGAAAATTTTAATGAAAATAATATCTAGGTAAATCTAAATGAAAGTAGAAAAGATAATCAATCAAAAATGTTACAAACAATTAAGGATTTAAAGGCATAATTACAAAGTGTGAAAGTTGATAACAAATGTATCCTAAAAGAACAAGAATAATTAAATGATGTACTAATAAACAAATTTCATGATCGTGAAAACCTTAAGAATAAGGAATTTGGCTCTAACGAAACTGGAAATGAAGCATGTAGACGAAAAGTAAGAAAACAAACATCTTTGAATACTGACACTAAATCTACTAATGAGAAATTGGATAATAAAAGAAAACAAAAATATGAAGATTTTAAGAATAAGGAATTTGGCTCTAACGAAATTGGAAACGAAGCATGTAGACGAAAAGTAAGAAAACAAACATCTTTGAATACTGACACTAAATCTACTAATGAGAAATTGGATAATAATAAAAGAAAACAAAAATATGAAGATTCAAGTGAAAGTAGTGATAGTAACCAGTTGGAAACTAAAAAGGAGCACAAGTCTTATTATGAAATCACTGGGGAATTTAAAAAGATCTTTTTATGAAATCACCGGGGAATTTAAAAAGATCAATCCCCCTGTGTTCAATGGTGAAATTGAAACAGGAGAAGAAGTTGAAGCATGGATTTCAAGAATGAAGAAATACTTCCAAATATATAATTATTCTAGCGAATTAAAAACGAAAATGACAATATATAACTTGATTAGGAAAGTTGATATCTGGAGGCAAGACATAAAAAAAAGTAACACATATTAGAGAACGATATGTAACTTGGAGAAATTTTAAGAAGTATTTTAAAAGAAAAAAACTTTTCATAACAATATTACGAGGAAAAGGCTAAGGAATTTTATGATTTAAAACTGGGAAGTATGATGATAAAGGATTTGTGCAGTAAGTTCTTAAGTTTGTTGCGTTATGTGCTTTATATTATTGATGAAAATCCAAAGATTTAATTTTTTATAAGTTGTCTACCTCCTATTTATAAAGAAAGAACTGAATACGATGACCCAAGAACTTTAGAAGAAGCAATGAGGAAGGCGAATTTCAGTTATGAACAAAATAAAAACAAAAATCAGAATGTAAATAACTGGAATGATAAAAAGCGTAATAAATTTGAACAGAAAGGAAAATGAACTAAATTTTATTAGAAGAATTTTAGAAATAATAAACAAAGTTATCAAGGGAGTAACTATAAAGGTAATAAACCTTATAATCAATCTGGGAATAAGGAAAAAGAACTAGTTATTGTTTTTAATAAAAACACAATCCAAAGAGAACCTTTGAAATGTTGGGAGTGTGGTGATCGACATTATTACAAGGACTGTCTGCTGAGGAAGAAAAACAACAACAACTTGCATATTGTTCATGAAGCTTCTACAGTGGATGGAATTGCAAGGAACATTCCAAAAATCAGTGCAACATTGGAAAATAGAGAAGTAGATCATCAAAATTCTATGGTGGAAGTAGAAGGTACACTAAATAATGAACCAATCTCTATTTTGATTGACCCTGGTGCTATTTTAAGTTATATTTCACCTAGAGTTGTGAAGATGTGTAAATTACAAAAAAACAAATTTGAAAAGTCATGGTTAGTTCAACTTGTTACAGGTACAAAAAGGAAAGTAACTGAATTTGTTGGCAAGTGTGAATTTCTTATGAATGATTTCAAAACCTATGTTGATTTGAATGTTTTTCCTTTGGGGTCTTATGACTTGTTGATTGGTATGAATTGGTTATAAGAACATAGAGTGATACTAAATTGTTATAATAAGATATTTTATGCACAAATGATATTGGTAATGTTGTTAATATTAAGGGGATACCTAAAACAATTTATGTTCGGGAAATATCAGCATTACAAATGAAAAAGTGTGTGCGTAAAGGTCATGAATTATATGTTGTACATGTAATAGATAACATGGAAGAAAATAAACAAATTAATATCCCAGAGTTCCCTGTTTTAAATGAATTTAAAGAGGTATTCCTGGACCAAATTCCAGGATTACCTCCACAAAGAGATATAGAATTTACCATAAATCTAGTACATGGAGTAGTGCCAGTCTCTAAGGCTCCTTATAGGATGAACATCCTAGAGCAGAATGAACTAAATATACAATTACAAGAATTAATAGATAAAAATTACATTCGAGCAAGTGTGTCTCCGTGGGGAGCACCTGTACTTTTTGTAAAGAAAAAAGATGGTACTTTACGATTGTGTATTGATTATCGACAACTAAATAAAATGACCATTAAAAACAAATATCCTTTACCTCGCATTGATGATCTATTCGATCAAGTGAGAGGAGCGACAATATTTTCTAAAATTGACTTACGATCTGGATATCATCAAGTTAAGATCAAAGATGAAGATATTCATAAAACAACTTTTAGAACGAGGTATGGCCACTACGAGTTTGTAGTAATACCTTTTGGTTTAACAAACACTCCAGCCTCATTTATGTGTTTAATGAATAATATTTTAAGTAAATACTTGGACAAATTCGTTATTGTTTTTATTGATGATATATTAGCATATTCAAAAAATGAACAACAACATGAAGAACATTTAAGAATAATTTTACAAGTGTTACGGGAATATGAACTATATGCTAAGCTCAACAAATGCGACTTTTATAAAGATAAAATACAATATCTAGGGCATGTTATTTCTAAAGAAGGCATTTCTGTCGATCCGGATGAAATTAAAGCTATACTGGAATGGCATGTTCCCAAAGACGTTACTAACATAAGATCTTTTATGGGAATTATTGGCTATTATCGAAGATTTATTGAAGGTTTTAAAAAAATTGCATATCATATAACCTCATTACAGAAGAAGGGAATAGAATTTAATTGGATAGAAAATGTCAAGAAAGTTTTAATAAATTAAAACATCTTTTAACTACCGTTCCTATACTAAAAATTGCAGATCCATATAAATATTTTGTTGTATGTACGAATGCTTGCAAGGAAGGATTAGGACGAGTGTTGATGGAAGAAAATTATGTGGTAGCCTATGAATCTAGAAAACTTAAAGAACATGAAAATAATTACACTACTCATGATTTAGAGCTAGCTGCTATAATTCATGCCCTTAAGATGTGGCGACACTATCTTATAGGAAGAAGATTTTTGCTGATGTATGATAATATTAGTTTAAAATACTTATTTCATCAACAAAATCCGAATGCTTGATAAGCTAGATGGTTAGCTTTCCTAAGTGAATATGATTTTGAAATAAAACATATTAAGGGTAAAAAAAATGAAGTTGCAGATGTTTTAAATCGTCATGCAAATTTAGTCTACATGACTACAAGTGGTAGTTATGAAACAGATTTGGAAGATAAAATCAGAACGATTGCGTAAAACGATGAAAAATATAAAATTTTAAAACAAAAAATAATGGAAGGCGAAGCAGAAAATGACGAATTAGATTTCAGAATAAGCAAAAATGGACTATTAATGTATAGCAACATATTGTACATACATGATTCAAATGAAATAAAATTGTTAATATTGAACAAAATGCATAAAAAGCCATATTCTGAACACCCTGGGTACCATAAAATGATTACCATGCTAAGAAAGGAATTCTATTGGCCAAACATGAAAAGTGAAGTAGCAGAATATTTGACAAGATTTCTAGAATGTCAGCAGGTAAAAGCTAAGCAAAAGCACCCAACAAGCTTACTACAACCTCTACCTATTCCAGAATGGAAATGGGAGGCTATTAGCATGGATTTTATAATAGGCTTACCTAAGAATAATAAACATAATGATTCTATAATGGTTGTTGTTGATAAATTAAAGAAGGCAACACATTTTATTCCTATTAAGTCCACTTATAAAGCTATAAATATTGTTGATATTTTTATGAAGGAAATTTTCAGATTAGATGGTGTGCCTAAAGTTATAATTTGTGATAGAGATGTTAAGTTTACATCTATCTTTTGGAAATCTTTGTTTAAAGGTTTGGATACCCAATTAAACTTTAGTACTGCTTATCATCCGCAAATAAACAAACAAACTGAAAGGGTAAACCAAGTTTTAGAAAATATGCTAAGAATGTATGTAATGGATAAGTCTAGTAAATGGGAAGAGTATTTACATCTTGTTGAATTTTCTTATAACAATCATTTTCAGTTTTCAACAAAGTTAAGTCCTTTTGAAATAATTTATGGACAAAAATGTAACACTCCAATTTCTTAGAGTAGTCCGGTGGACAGATTAATGTTAGGTCCTAATATGTTAAAAGATATGGAACTAACGGTGAAACAAATACATCATAACTTGATGGTGGCACAAGATAAAAAAAAAGTTACGCAGATTTAAAAAGAACTCCAAGAGAGTTCCAAGTTGGAGATCATGTTTATGTAAAAGTAAAACCCATGAAAAGTTCTTTGAAACTGGGAAACTGTACTAAGTTAGCTCCAAGATATTTTGGACCCTTCGAAGTGTTAACAAGAGTGGGGATAGTATCCTATCAATTGGCACTTCCGACTTCAATAAAAGTACATAATGTTTTTCACGTTTCTTTATTAAAAAAATATGTGCGTGATGCTACTCATGTGGTTGATTGGGATGTGATACAGGTGGAACCCGAAGGAGAATTCCGAGTGGAAACAGAGCAAATCCTTGATAGAAGAGATCTTATTCTTCAGAACCGTACCATCAGAAAAGTAAAGTTGCAATGGAGGCACCTTAGTCCCGATGAAGCTACTTGGGAATTGGAGAGTCATATGCGAGATGCATATCCAATTCTTTTTCGAGAGAACTCGAAGGACCTTGAATAACACTAAGGACGGTGTTAAAATTTAAGGGGGGATGTATGTAATATCCTGAACTTTTAAATTATTAAGACTTTAGTTTATTTATGTAATAAATTATTGTTTGATTTGAGTTTGACCAAGGGTGTTCGAAACAATTGTAAATACATTTTAAATATTTATTTAATAAAAAGAAGGAAATAAAAATCCAAAGGTAGTTGTTAAGAGTGATCGCTAACCCACAAGGAGGAATGACAAGTGGCATTTTATGAAAGACCAAGTGGCAAGAACTGGGGTCAAACTCAAGTGATGCAAGGAGCATCTTTCCAGGAAATCTGGTCAAACTCAAGTGAGAGTTAGAGTTGAGCAGGTAGTTCATTAATGACCAAAAAGTCATAGGCAAGTGAATAAAAAGACGTAACATGAATTGAGCAGGAGGCTTACATGACTGGGAAAGATACCATAGCATTGAATTGTATGAAATTCAAGAGGAATTTTTGCAGGAATACGTACTACCATAACATCCATTTTCCCCCCAGCTTGTAATTAATCATAAAATTGGATTACTATGCTAAGGCATGTGGACGATGTAAATATATTATTGTTAAATTGCCCATAATTCATTGATGGGGGGGTGAAGCCTTGAAGTACGAGCCATGATATCTCTAGAGGAAGGAAATCAATTAATGAAGAAATGACCAATGGTTGAATCATCAACCACCCCCATGAATGAAAGCATGGTCTAGCTACAAAATGTCAGCCCGAAGTACCACAGAGACCTGCAGGCCTGAGCTTCCTTCTGACAGATGGAACATGACATGTCGTAAACCTTTTAAAGGAGGGAAGGTAAGATACATACAGACACACATCAAGAGGGGAGACACTAGATGAAAGCACAAGCTCGAAAAGGGGATGCGAGAACCAAAAGGAAGTGCAGAGAACACGACCTAAAGGACCGAACGTGAGTTTGATGCTGGAAAAACATCTGATAAACCTCGCAGGGTCACTGTGGCAACGATATTTTTCTTTGAGAGATGGCGTAAATTCCCTAGTGATATCATGGCTTGGAAGGGGGGTGGATATAGTGCTAAGAATGAATGCCTCTGAGTCTATGGTTGGGTAAAAAGGCACAGACCCATAGTCAGTTAGTTGGATGCAACTTGTAATAGATAAGTATTCTCATACCCTGTGAAATTGAGTTGTAATTGTGTAATAAAATTATATATACTGTGAATGACCCAGGGATGGATCCGTTTTTTAATGATTTATACTGTATCCCTTTTTGCGTCTTCTTGATGGTGTAATTAGGAAATTAAGAAATTATATGAATTAGACATGTTTTGTATTCGTAAATGCTTGCGCCTTATGGTGGATTAAACTAGATTCATGAACTGTGAGTTCGTCGATCTTGGGCATAGTTTCACGTACGCATGTCAACACTCCTAGTTGTTCAGGGTCCCTTGGAGAAGGGAGTCTATTAAATCTTAGGAGAGATAGTGCACATATGCACAAGCTCTCTGTGAGGCAGGCAGAGACCGATAACCACTTAAGTTTTAGAGTTGAGGAATGAGCGTAAGGGGTGCGCAAAAGGATTCTTCCAAGCATTAAGTTCAAAAGAAAGAGCGCAAAGCTCTTAAGCCTTTCAGAGCTAACAAAGCTCAGGAAGAACAATGAGGTTGAAGTATAAAAAAAGGGGGGGGTCCCTTGTTTGAAAGACGAACGAACGAAATCTGTTCAGAAGAAGCCACGGTCTGTTGTGACCGTTGGGTACGTGAAATAGCGTGGGAGTTAACCCTAGAGTCATTTGGACTTCGCGAGTTCGGCGAACTAAGCGATTTCGTTGTAAAGGAGGTAAAATCCCCGAAGTTCTGGAGTCCCAAAGTTAATCCTTAGCCTTAGATCTGAGGATGCCCGGGAACTGTCCTGACCGTCAGATCTGGGAGACAGACGATAGTCAAGTTACCAGAACTACCCATGACATAAGAACCTGATAGCGGACATCTTAGTTCATGGCCGCGATCAACCTACGTCATTGATCTCGTCGGAATGGAAGATCAACAACTAGGATTAGACTAGAGTCGAGCGAGCATTCTCTTGATGGCGGAGGTTGAACCCCGCAATTTATGTGAACCGTCGATCGTCGTTGACCTTCGATCTGAGTTTGACGAGATCCCTGAAATGCAAGGAGTACGTGGGAAGGTGAAATATTCAAAAGGAATCAAGCTCAGAGGAGATAACACTTTCAGGCGTGAAGATGAAGTCCAAGAGACGGACCCGTAGAAGGAGAAAAGTTCGAGGCCTTTGAACACTTAGAAAATCTTCTAAGTCGGAAGAGATCAGAAGTTCATGAGGAGGAGCGACAGTGGCTTATGGATCACAGTGCAGAGAACCAATAGCCGTCTGATCAGAGCAAGGTGCCTGAGCCTTAGTGCTTTGCACACGCAAGAGAGTGTAATTACCAAAGTCCCGAAGTCCCAAAGTAGTTTGGGACCGTCCATCGTCAAGGAGAACGAAATAAATCTCAAGCATCGGATCTAGAGGATAGGTGGTGTAAACCTGTAGACTTCGGGTAAAGACCCGAAACAAACGTCAACTGTTGGATCCAGTGGACAGGGGGCATAAGTATGTGGACTCCGAGTAAAGACCTGAAGTAGATCCTGTTCGTCGGTCAATAGGAGATACGTGTCGATAGATCGAAGACTTTGGGGAAAACTACTTCAGAGGTTTCCAAGTGAGGAGTGTGACAAACTCCCGAAGCCCCGAAGGACGAAGAAGATCGCAACCATCCGTTGCAGAGGGATAGGTGGCAGAAATCCATGAAGTTCAGGTGAAAGCACTTCGGGAGAAATGAGTGCATACGAGTCTGAAACTCTTGAAGCCTGAAGAGCCGAAGAGTCGAAGGGAATTTGGATCGTCAAATCCAAAGGGTACATGGCCAAAGATTGTGAACTCCAGATGAAAGTATTTCGGGAAAAAATGAAGGAGTAAAGTTTGAAATCGTTGAACCCCGAATAGCCGAATCAGCTGGGAGTCGTCGATCTGCGAGAGGACACATGTCATCAGATCGCAAACTCCGAATAAAACGCTCCAGGAGAAGCAGAGCGTGGGGAAATTGAGATTTGAAATCGCCAAAGGCCGAAGTCCCGAAGTGGACGACAACCGTTGATTTGAAAGTGGACGCATGGCGCCAAATCTAGAACTCCAGGTATGGAGCACTCTGGAGGAAAGCAGAGGGTGAAAGCATCGAAGTCCCGAAGGAGATCTCGATCGTTGATCGAGGAGAAGGTCGAAAGACTGTTGATCTAGTCTTGGTTGAAAAGTGTCGAAGTCCCGAAGAGGACCAGGGCCGTCGATTTGGAGACGACGGGTGTCAGAAGATCCAACACTCCGGAGATTTATGTTTGTGGAGAGCGAATGTAGACCGTTGATCGGAGTAGACGCGTGGCGTCTGATATACAACTCCAAGTACGGAGCACTCCAAGAGAAAAGGGTGAATGAAGGAGCAAGAACTCCCGAAGGTCGGAGAGTCGGAGTTCATCAAAACCGTTTGTTTGTTGAGGATAGGTGTCATCAGTTCTTCCACTCCGGAAGATAGCTATTGACGGAAGAAGCGAAAGTTAAGAGTTAAAACTCCCGAAATCCGAATCGCGAAATAAATCACTGCCGTTGATTTAGAAAGGTTAGATCTAATCCGTAGATTCATAAAGGATAGATCTGATCCGTTAGTTCAGAAGCACCGTCAAGGTCGTGAGATCGATGATCCCGTCGCATTGTAGGGACCGAAGGTGTGTGAACTTTAAAAAGTTGAGGGCGGTCCACAATCTAGACCACAATTTTGGAGAAAGGACACACGGAGGCTCAAGGTGAATTGTGGGGCGAAAAGTAGGTGGGTTCAAACCACCCTTGGTCACGCCTGCAATCGCGTAGATTACGTGAGGTCATCGTCCAAGGTCATGACAAGGAAGGGCTTATCAAAAAAGGGGCTAGCGCCCAAACTCGAAGATTTCGCAAGTAAAAAATGGGAAGGTCACGAGTACCATTAGACCTACACCCGAAAGTCGAAAGAGTCTGCGTTTAATTGCAAAACGAGACCATCAAGGTCTCAAAGAGTCGTTTGGCTCTAAAATCGAAGATCCTTGACCGGGAGGTCGGACTGGTTCCTGGACTTTCCAAATTAGAAACCATGGATGGAGAATCTGTCCTTTAAGAAAAGTGAAATTTTTTATGCTCCGTCGTGGGTGTGTTACATTGTGGTTCAACAATCAGGCTCGAGGGTATTTAGAGAAAGTGATTTTGGTTGTTATGGATTAAGGTTGGGAGGAACAACAACCTCGAGGGTATTTAGAGAAAGTGATTTTGGTTGTTATGGATCAAGGTTGGGAGGAACAACAACCTTCAGATTGTTGTTTTCTTTTTCTCCATCACTTCAGTTGCGAATTTATACAGGTCTCGATTTCTATATATTTGCAATTTTTCTAGTAGGAATGTTGAGATAGAAAATAAAGTTATGAGTTGAATATAAACACTAAGAATTTAGCTGTGTGGTTTATATATTGTGGGGTTTATATATCGTTTATCTTTATATGCAAATAGACAAGGTTTATGCTTTCCAATATCAATAGGTAAATTATTGTTTCTGTTCATACGGTTACATTTTAAATTCATAGCAGTCAAAAGAAAAGAAAGAGAGACTTATATCGCCTCTGTTTACTTAGACCATTTTAATTTTTATTTCATAGTAGTCAATGAAAATAGAGACATATAATTCTTATACACTGGTAATTATCAGATTTAAATAAGAGACAAATCGATGCAGAGATTCTCAAAGAAAAGAATACTAAAAAACGTAGTAAAATAGATTTACATGCTACTTTAAATGCATATATAGTTATAGATATTTTACGAAGGAAAGTAAATACAAATTACAGAGGGTCTTCTGTATAATCATACTGTAATTATAAGCGTGCAATTGCATTTCGTAAAATCACGGTCTGAGACCAGGTAAATATTGGTGAAATTATAAATAGAGGGAAAACAAAATCCGTGTTAACAGTCAGAAGGACAAACGAAACTCATAACTATTTTTTCAACTTAAAAGAACTTACGTATAGCGGTACATAAATACCATGAAAATCTATCTATGGTGAATCCCATAGCCCTAAGTAAACAAAATAGCCTCGGAGCTCTCGAAGTTCAGTCCAGTCTCAAAATAAATATTACATCTCTTTTCAGAGGTAACTTGGAATCATAACTGTGGGAAAACCATAATATTTAAAAGACTAATTATATGTTTACAACCCATTTCGGATCTTAAATTTGGAAATAAATAACTCTTGTATACATCTTGAGCTTGAAATACGCAGCTCGACTTCTGGAGATTAAACCATAAGAAATGCATATCAACAAGAACTCCTACAGAGTAACTCTGCTTGCAGAGAAAAATCACATAGTAACTTCTCGCGTAGACCAATCTTACAGGCTGACTCCTCGCGTAGAGTAAGCGTACAGGGTAACTCCTCGCGCAGAGCAACTCTTACAAAGTAAGTCTCTTCATAACACTCTTACAGAGAGCTCATTTTCTCAAAACACAACATTTTTCTGACAGAGCAAACAAGACTTGATAAATGACAACCTCAGCGTTTCAAACAACCTTGTAGGAATCCCCAAAACATCGTTGAAATCGAGATCCATTACTTCCTCCAGGTGGTGGTTTTTCGGAGCAACACTTGTTTAAAATAAACTTCCAAGATCATGCTGTATTAAACCTCCTTTAAAACCTTGACAGGACTTCACCAAACGTTTGCCAAATGTCTTCCATTTACCTTTGTAAAGGACGACGATCACAACAACCATTAACATTGTATAATATGTAAATTTAATATGAGTGATGTGTTGATTTAACACATAATATGTCATAAGAGTATAAAAGGATACTTTGGTTCGATGTTGGCACAAGGAAAATTAAATCGTATACCCTAAATATTTTTCTAGAATTCTATAGTATGCGAGGTTTTCATAAAGACCTATAATAATATAGTATGTGAAGTTTCTACAAAGACTTATAATGTCATTTGAAGGACATATGTTGTATATTGAAAGAATTTTGATGGATTTATAGTGTTAATAAGTTTTAGTTTAATGGATATAAAATTGGTAAGGTTTCTATGTAAGTCCTTAAATATCAAGAGTGAATTAAAAAAAAGTTTAGAGTGATTATAGGTTTGTTATTTTGATCAATAAATATGGACCTATAATATCAATAGGAACCCTATGGTATATCATACAAATGTCGGTAGATATGTAAATTGCATTTTGTTGGACACACCTACCACACTTAGAGGGGGGGGTGAATGAGTGTGGGGATTTTTTTCCCAAAACTTTCCTCTTACACAAAACTCATTAGTTAGCATTCGACATTTACTCATTACTCATTGCTGTCATTAATAATCAGTTAGATGTGAATACATATCAAGAACATATATCAACAATATATCATCAACAAATCATCTCCACAAGGAACACAAGATGTATGCACAATTTTTCTTTTTATTATGGACTTCAATCCGGGGGTTTTTCAGCAACAACTGAATAGAGCACAAAGAACAAAATATGTATGTACAATTTTTTCTTTTATTATGGACTTTAACTTGGTTTTTCAAGAATAGTCCTAATAGAGTACAACTCTCTACAAGAGCAATATCACCAGCTCTATATGAAAGATTGAGCTTGCATTCTCAGCATCAAATCAGATGAGGCAACAATCCTCAACCGAGATGAGGTACCAATCCTCAACATTTACTCATTACTCATAACTGTCATTAATAATCAGTTAGAATTGAATACATATAAGCAACATATATAGTCAACAATATCATCAACAAATGCCTCCACAAGGAACACAAGGAACACAAGATGTATGTACAATTTTTCTTTTTATTATGAACTTTAATCATTTTTCAAGAATAAATCAATAGAGTACAACTTACAAGAGCACCAACCTATATGCAAGACTCAACTTACATTCTCAACACCAATTGAGATGAGACAACAACTCTCAAATGCATATCAATTGTACTCATAAACAAGAGCATCAACCATGCACCAACTGTACAAACAACCTCAGAATCAACTCGTATCTATAAACAAGTGCATCCAACCAATGCACTGTGCATATATATAAATCATGTGTCAACTACTCATCAACAATGACTCCATCAATATGTACCCAACATCATCAACTATACACCCTATAAAGCTAACTCTATCAACTCACATCTCTAAACATGACTAGTTTTAATAACAACCCCAACTTGAAATAATCATAACTTTGTACCCTAATGGAATAAAGACCAAAACTGATACACAATTTTCAAGTGTTTTACAATTCTCCAAGTGGTACCACTTGAAACTCTCTAAAAGGAGTTATAGCAAAATGACATACCTTGTTGAATTCGACTTATTCTAGAGATTTACCTTTGTGATACATAATATTTCTGAATCGACCAAACTGCTCTAAAATACAGATCAGACATAACCAACACAATTTGTCTCAATTAATTTGATCTCAAGTATGAAGAAGTTATGACGCTTTTAATTAAACACCTATTTTGACTAGTTTCTTGATCTGTCACAAACCCTATTTTCCACGCAGTGTAACTCCTAAAACAATCACAAGATGAATTTTAACCACATATACTTGGATATGTTTTCTCACTTGTATAGAAATTTCTCTGTGGATCTCAATCATTATAGAAAAAAGTTGTAGCTAAAATGGCTCCGATGACCTCAGAAATAACATACCTTAGAAATACCATCGTTAACTTATCCTTCCTGCATTTCGCTTCTTTTTCTTCACATTCCCTTTGAAATGTCGCTTAGATATCCCTTGGTTACCTCATTCACCTATAGATATTCAATATGCCTGTTCACACCAAAATGCTTCCAAGAAGCCTCACAAAGAAGCTCTCCATCAATACCTCCCAAAGATAAGCTCTCACAAGAAGCTCTCCATTGATCTACAAATGTGATGATCTACAAGAGACCATTACATCTTATTTATATATTTCTCTCTCATCCTTCTGTGGTCACTTAACCCATTTTTAGTCATTTAACCCATTTCTGTGGTCACTTAACCTATTTTCCTTATTTTAGGGGTTAACCACTTTCCATAAAATAGAAAGTTCTCCAATATTTTATCATCAAACATTCCTTCTGATCTTTGGTCACCCACTTTTATCATTTCTGATCTTATATAACCTCTCTTGATTAATATTTTTAAATAATCCACCTTCAATCTTGTCACTTAATTTTGCCATTTAAATAATATTAACCCATTTCTAGGTCACTTTAACCTATTTTCCTTTATTTTAGGTTAACCACTTTCCATAAATATTCCCTTCCTTGATTTTGTCACTCTATCTCTTATTTTTCATTTTAAATAATCCACCTTGACTTTGTCACCTTTACTTCTATCATTTAAATAATGATTTCTTTAGGTCACTTTGACTTCTTTGACCTCGGGGACTTCAAGCCTTCATGGGGGTCCTTCATCTTCGTATACATAACTTCACACTACGAGGAGTTATGACATTCACATACCACCGTAAATGACATAACAAGAACTATCCATCTAAGATATTTCAATTCAACATCAATTTCCTTGATCTTCATCCTTCGTTATTCCACATACAAGCATGGGTCCTCCAACCATCTCTTCTATAGATAACTCAACTGCAGCCTTCCTACGAGGGATTCTCACCAAGGGGACCACTTGAGTTCATCCGTTTGTGCACCTTTTGTATCAATCATTATAAGACAACAATGAGAGCATGGGTCCTCCAACCATTCTTTCTGTGGATAACTCAATCCGAAAAGCGCCTTCCCGTGAGGGCTTTCAACACCATAAGGGGACCACTTTGGAGTTCATCCATTTGCACCTTAACAATCATGATAAGACACGATGAGTCATCTATACATTTTTCCAACAATGCATCATCATATACCAATGAAACCACATCGATCATCTTCATCATGTATCAATGACAACTCATCGATCCATCTTCATCTATGCATTCTCATCAAGGACAATACATTATATTACATCAATCATCAATCAATCAATCCTTTGACATCAATCAATCACTTGACATCAATCAATCAAACCATTACATCAATGGCCAAAAGATGATACAACACTTCCTCCCTTTGGTATCGATGATAATACTAACATTGATGTCAACACTAATGACTAATTATCAACATGTAGATACAACATGTCGCATACATCAATAGTCAATGTGACCATCTCTCCCATCAATAAACATCAATCACATCAATGTGGATATCTCTCCCTTTGACATCAATGAAAACCACTGTTTTTTGACATCAATGGAAAAGGGCCTTTTTCCTCTTGGGGTTGTTCCCTCTGTCTGAATGTCTTTGATGTTCCTTTGAATAATATCTCCCTTGAACAAGGGATATCACTGATGTAATGTCGAAGATACATCTAAAATACTCCCCCTATGACCATCGGCCCTCCACTATATGTTTCTGTGTTCTTTCAAATATAGGCTCTTTCTAGGTATGCACTGACAACATCCTCCTAGAATCATGGGAAGAAGAATGACTCCCCTAAGCACCCCCCAATGTGATTATAGCTTATCCTTTGGACATGTTCATGCATCAAAACCATGCCATACCAACCATCATGAACAAAATATATGTCAACAATAAAATAAAGAATCATGATCCAAATATCAATCATGTGCCAAATGTGCCCATCATGCACAACATCCATGTACAAAAAGTGCTCACATGCACAACACCTATGTACATCATCCATGTACATCAACATCATGCAAATGTGCCAAAATATCATTGAATATATCAATCATATGCCTTTGCCAATATGCCAACATGTGCACCTACCAATATGTCAATCATGTGAATCCACCAACATGCCAACCATGCATCTACCAATATACAAACAATGTATCATATCACCATGATATGTCTCCATCATTCAACCAAGTTCCATAGCCATGTATCAAACAAATACCAATTGTTGTTCTAATCAAGTAGTGCCAATGGTGTAGTATCATCACATATTCCATCCATGAGTGTACCAAAGATGTACACTACCATGCACCACCATATGGACCCGGAGGGAGAAAGAATGAAGGACGAATGGACAAGGAATGGACGG
The DNA here is from genome assembly GCA_010110895.2 of Picea sitchensis. Lineage (NCBI taxonomy): Eukaryota > Viridiplantae > Streptophyta > Pinopsida > Pinales > Pinaceae > Picea > Picea sitchensis. The sequence goes on from SNQJ01S0045040.1 coordinate 26,334, forward strand.
GATGGAGAATGATGAATGGACGGAGGAAATGGAGGAAAGAATGGATGGACAACGGATGGACGGAAGGAAGGAAGGATGACCGGAGGACAGGAGACCGGAGCTGGACGATGGAAGGAAAGGATGGACGGATGGATGGAAGGATGGAGGACGGATGGATGACAGCTGGATGGATGATGGAGGGAATGGAAGGATGGATGGATGAAAGGACGGAGGATGGATGGACGAGAAGGAGGACGGATGGAGTGGATGGAATGGAGGATGGATGGATGGATGGATGGACGGAGCGGAATGGAATGGATGGATGGAGGGATGGAAGGAAGGAATGGATGGATGGCCGAATGGATGGATGGATGAAAGAGGGAGGAATGGATAATGGATGGATGGAGGAAGGATGAACGGAGGATGGATGGAAGGAGGATGGACGAGGATGCCGGAACGGAGATGGATGAGGAGGACAGGGGAGTGGAATGGATGGAATGGACATGACGGATGAAGGATTAACGGAAGGACGGACGGATGGACGGACGATGGAGTGGACGGACGGATGGATGAATGATGGACGGAGGAAGGATGGATGGATGGAATGGAATGGAAGGATGGATGGATGGAATGGAATGGATGGATGGAATGGAAAGGATGGACGGAATGGAAAGGATGGATGGATCGATGGATGGACATGGATGGATGGAGGATGGATGGATGGAATGGATGGATGGAATGGAATGGAGGATGGACAGATAGTTCCTGTCCAAATCAGTTCTTCCCATGAGGGCTTTCACCCATAAGGGGACCACTTTGGAGTTCAAACTACTGTGTACCTATTTCAACTTCATGATAAGACAACTGATGATCTGTCTATACATTTTTCCAACAATGCATCATCATATACCAATGAAACCACATTGATCCTCCATCATGCAACAATGACAACTCATTGATCCATCTTCATCTATGCATTCTCATCAAGGACAATACATATTATATTACATAAATCATCAATCAATCAATCCTTTGACATCAATCAATCACTTGACATCAATCAATGACATCAATCAATCAAACCATTGACACCAATGACAACATGATCCAACACATTTATGATATTTAAAAAAAAAAAAAAAAAATAAGGTTTTGTGACAGTCGTATCCTTTCATTTTTACTCGAGATCAATCCCAAGCATTGGGATCTGAACCCAGGGTACATTGTTGCCCAAGTTTCAACATCTCAACTTGTCGCCATTGTTAGGGTTTCGCAGATGTCTCGAACTTTGGTATTGGGGTATTCTAATATATAATTATATTTATAGAAGGATCAAAATTTTGATGATGACTCTATAGTTACGGTTTCAATTTTAGGTTGTAGGCTCTTTTCCTTAAAAAATAACCCTGGTTCGGAGTTATGTTGTGAATAGGGATATGGGCGAGGAGGTGGTAGATTTTTTCGACAATCCCCTTGAAGGGAACTAGATCTAGGCTATGCTAAATAATTTTTATAGGCATTCTGACCCTTACCTCCCCAGTTCCAAGTAGCATGTCAACAAGCCACTGGAGGAAGAAACTCTGGCCATCCTAGACTCCATGATCCATGATCTTGCTTACCATAAATTGCCTTCAATTGACGTGACATTAAACTCGCCTCCAGACATTTCAAGTTCGTTGGGTAATAAACATAGCGTGAGGGTTTTGAATGGATTGCATGGAGGTGGTATCTTGTAGGATACTCTCATTTATTCCTTGATTAAAGATTCAAATTAGTCGAATCATTGCTCTTACAAGGATTGTACTTCCAATCACATCATTGATGATGTAGAATCTAAAATGATTCCAGGTAATCAAGTGAGCCTGCCCTTTGACTCCTTTTTCTCTGCGAGGGATTATTTGAATGGAGGTTTCACTAGTTGATTGTTATTAGGAGACCTGATGAGTGGAATTTTGTTCAGGGAAGACATGGTTGCTATCCAGGGGAGGAAGGGAATGAGAGGTATGGGGAATTATATAAAGAATAGGAAATGTGTCAATCGAAATATGGATGATATCAAGTTAGAATTGGGGAGGGAATAAAACTCCATGATATTATGACCATAGAGGACTTGGCCATGGTTGGAATATTTGCTAGAAAAAGAATGACTTGTAAAACCCTAAAAGGTTGGACCTTTATGAATTTTGCCAAACTACTTGGACACAAGCCTTATATTATGATATTGGCCAAGGGATGTCTGGTCTGGATCATGAGATCAAGGGAGGATGCCAAAAAATTTCTTCAAAAACGATGGAATTGTGGTTCTCAGACCCGTTTGCTAAAAAAAAGGAAGTTGATTTCAATACAAATCTAAGAAATTGGGTTTGGTTCTAGTTTGGGTTGAGCTCCCGATGCAACCTCTGATCCTTTGGTCAAACAAAGTATTCAAGGAAATTGGGAATGCTTTGGGATTTTTCTATGAAGTGGATAATTAATTCAAGAATAATGGCTATATGGGAATGGCCCGTATTCTTATGGGCCTAAATTTGTCAAATGTTTTAGAAAATTCCATTAATATAAAGAAGGGGACCTCTAGATTCTGTCAAGCTCTAGATTATGAGGGGATTCCTTTCAAGTGTGATTATTACCACTGTTATGGACACTTGGAAAAATAATTTCCTCTCTTTCTTAGAAGGAATATTTGGGTTAAAAAAGGGAGTCGTTCAGAAGAGACTCCTCCACGATCTTCTTCACCCCTGGGTCATAAGGACAAAACTTTAGTGATAAACAATTATTTGGCTCCAACCCAGATGTCAAATTCTTAGGAGAATATGGGAAACATCTAGGCTATGTACACGTGAATTCATGAATGCTCGGGTAAGCCTACCTCTTTCTCATCCCTTATTCCCTTTCTTATTGCAGATGATATTATTTTTGGTTCTTGGAATTAAACGCCCCCTCCCATAGGGGATGACTCTTCCAATGATTTTATTACTAGTTTCACAGGGATTTCAGCTCCCCATCCCAAGCCTCTTATCCCTCTCCATGATTTAAATCATGACCTTGATAATTCCATTTCCCATAAGCCCCCAGACCCTCTCTCCATCCCTTCTAAAAACACGAATTCTCAGATTGATTCCCAACCATCCGAAGTTTCAAAATTCGATATTTGTTTAAGGTCCAAAGGGACCCCAAACTTCTTGGGTGGTATTGAAGGGAATTTAGGTTGTGTTGAAGATAAGTACTCCAATCCTCAAAGAGGTAGGAACTGTTTTCTTTCTCATCTCCCCACTTGATAGGGGGCCTTAACACAAGATGGAAAAGGTACTCTCTAGCCCTCATAAATTATTGGGCCTTCCCTTCAGGCCTTGGAACATCTCTGTTATCTAGAGACTTTCCAAAGGATTTCAATTGCACTAATATCTATGGCCCTTACATATATACAAAATGCTTATGGGAGAATACCTTACAAAAGTCATGGTTCCAATCGAGATTAGTGTTGGTGGAGGGGACTTAAATTTCACCCTTGGCACTTCGAAAATCTGGGGCCCTACAACTTAGATGGACCCCCTTACATATGTTTTCATCTCCAAATTAGAGATATTCAGGTTGTTGGAAATTCAACATGAAAAACTTTCTCTGACTTGGAGGAATACGAGAATTTAGGAGGCAAGAGTGGCCAAATTCTCAGACCACTTTTTTATCTATAAATATTTTTTGGACAAGAAGCTTCAGTTTTGACAGTGGATCTCTATGGGAGGTGATTCAAACCACAATCCTATCATTTTGGAATTGGCTCCTATCCAGGAGAATCCCCCCAACCTATTTAAATTAAACCTACAATGGATGGAAGAGGAATCCTTTCTGAAGAAAATAAAGGAACGTTGGAGGCCTTTCGACCCCTCCTCCCTAAAATATCGTCCCTTACAGTTTAAACCAAATCTTAAGAGAGCGAAGAAAGTGGCTAATATATAACACATGGAAAAATAGAAGAAGGATGGGAAATCGTTGGAGGAAATTGAGGCTAAATTGGAATGATGCTATATGGGAGAGGGGAATGGGTTTCTATCAGACTCCCAAAAAATGAAATAAAGAATCTTGAGGAAAATAGGAGGAAACTTCTACTCGACAAAGAAAAGGAATGGAGAATAAAGAGTCGAGTGATCTGGCTGAAAGATAAGGATGAAAACACAAAATTCTTTCACCATTTTGCAAGCAATCGAAAGAACATCAATGCAATCTATGGAATAGAGAAGGTAGATGGGAATAGAGTTTTCTCTTTCATAGATATGGCAACAAAAGGTGTGCACTACTTTAGCACTCTTTTTAAAGAAGAAGCCAGAGCCACCATTGATGTTATCCTTAAGGTTGCCAAACCTTGAAGAAAATAGAGCTACGATGGAAAAACTTTCCAAAGATGAACTTCTCAGCGCCTTACAAAACTTTCAAAGAGATAAAAGTCTAGGTCTAGATGGCCTTCCTATTGAGTTCTTTTTGGGATGCTATGAATTTATTGAGAATGACCTCCTGAAGATTGTCAAGTACTTTTTCTCCACATGTCAAACTATGGCTATTTTTAACTCAACCTTCTTAGTGAAGATTCCCAAGTCAGACAACTCTTCAATTGATGAAAGCTTCAAGCCTATCTCTCTCTATAATTGTGTGTATAAAATTATCTCCAAAGTTATCGCCCAAAACCTAAAAACATCCTTTCAAGCCACATTTCCCTGGAGCAATTTGGTTTCTTGAGAGGAAGACAAATCCATGAAGCAGTAGGAGTAGCCCAAGAAGGATTGTAATCCATTAAAACTGGGAATCGAGAATCCCTCACATTAAAAGTGGATCTCTACAAGGCCTTTGACAGAGTAAGTTGGCTATATCTCAGAATCCTTCTTATCCACCTAGGATTCAAACACACCTTTGTGACTTGGATTCTAAGCTACATCAACTTATCTTCCTTAACCATCTCTATCAATGGCTCAACATCCCCTTTCTTTAAATTTTAAAGAGGAATGAGACGAGCCTACCCCCCTGTCTCCACTCATATTCCTTTTGGAAGATGAAGGACTTAGCAGTTTTAAAAAAAAAACTTATGTATCTAGAATAATAAAAGGAATAAATATGGGCCCCTCCTACACCATCACTCACCTTCTATTTGTAGACGACATCCTCATTTTTTTCAAAGGTGCAAGGGAATCAATGGACAATCTCCAAGAATTATTGAACCTCTTTTTTAAAGCCACATGTATGAAAATAAACAGGGAAAAATCCTCCCTAATCACTTGGGGGCTCTCATATTTGGAAAGATACAACATTTCTCAGCTTTTATCCTTTCAAGTATGAGATTTTAAGCTGGTCTCAAATACTTGGGTTTTCACTTGAGAGAAAATCAATGCAAGAAGGCTATCTGGTTATGGCTCCTAGCCAAACTAGAAAGAAAAGTAAATTCTTGGCGTAATAAATGGCTCTTCAAAGCAGGAAGATTGGTCCTAGTCAAGGCAGTGTTGGAAGCCATCCTAGTTTTTGGATGTCATTAGCATGGATTCCAAAAGGGATTATGGGGAAAATCAAACAAATTAGCTTCCATTTTTTTTGGCCTGGGGAAAACAAGAAGAAAAAAATAGAACTAGGTTCTTGGAAAAGACTAGCAACTTCAAAATCCCTTAGGGGATGGGGTCTGAATTTTTAATTTTTATTTTTCGCTAAAGCCATGAAAGCTAAAATTGTTTGGAGACTTATTCGGGGCACAAGTCTTTAGGCACAAGTGACCAAGGAAAAACACTTCCCTCAAGAATCCATTCTGGACTGGATTTGAAATCCCAAAAGGAAATTGCAAAATGTCTCAATAATCTAGAAAGCAATATTGCCTTCCTTTCCATTAATTAGAAACTGAATAATCTAGAAAATCAAGAATGGCGAATAGCTTCTCATTGGAAAATTTCCCTAGATTGGATGAAAGAACAACCACATCCTCCCTACCCATCTCATCCACAATCTTCATAGATTGAGCCTCTACATGATAAATCAAGTAGCTAGCCAAATTCAAGCATCAACGCATTATCAATTGCTATTTTGGAGAGAATTGGGCTTTGAGACAAGCAAGTTGAAACTTGGAACTCCCTATAAAATCTCTCCATAGTTATTTTGTATCTCTCGAAGATTAGGAGGACCATCTCATTTGGTCCCTGAACCCATCTCGTAGTTATAGACCGAAGACTAGATATAAAGGTCTAGCCTAAGAAAACAAGGATGAGCCATAGATTTGGTGGGGGGGGGGGTTATGGGAGCTTAAATGTCCAGCTAAATCAAAATTTTTCATGTCGCTTCTCTTAAATAATAAGGATCTTACTTGAGACAAATTACAAAAAATAAATTTTGAAGGCCCGAGACGATGTTGCCTCTACAAGCAAGAAATTGAAACTAACTCTCATCTCATCCTTTTTTCAATTTCACTTCAAAAGTTTGGAGAGAGGTGGACAGAATCACCAGGTTATCCAATGCATGGATATGCAATAACATCGAAGAAGCTCTAAAAAATTGCCTATCTAATCCATCAACATCCAACTATAAATTTTTGCCTCTTACAATTGCCTGGGGGATTTGGATAGCTAGGAATCAATCACTTTTTGAAGACATATATTATTTCCTCTAAAATTCACTTTACAAAGCATGAATATTCTATATACTTTCCCACAACAAGCTAAGACACCTCAACCTGCCAAGACTCTGTCAGAGCTAGTTAAAAAAGATATGCCATGGGTTTTTTTATGGTGCAACCCAAGGAGACCCTCCCTTTGAGGGTGCTAGTGGAATCATTCACTCATCAAATGATCACTCCATCTCCTTGTTAACAGACATAGGAAATGAAACTAATAACTTTTGTGAGCTTATGGCCCTTAAGCTCAGTCTGTATTTGGCTCGGGAAAAGGGCATCTTTCATCTTCACATCTATGGTAATTCCATGCTAGTGATCTAATGGATGAAAGGGGCTTTCAACATTCAGAATTACACTCTGCTCCCTCTATTTCAAGAAATTCAAAATAACTTAACATGTTTCTCTTACACCCCTTTTGATCATGTCTATATGATCAGGAACCAAGACATTGATAGGCTCTCCAAATCTATACTAGTGATGGACCAAGGAACATGGAAAATCATAGAAAAATCCCAATCTCTCCACTGAAAACATTTTCATGACACATGCTTGTAATTGATGAATTTTGACTTTTATATTTGCATATAATTGTACTCAGAAGACTTTGGATGCTCTATGAGCAGAGAGGACAACACATTTAATGTTAATGTACTTTTGTAATTTGTTGAACATAAGAAAGGATTGAGAAAATATATTGTAGAACTTCTTTTAATGCAACCAACTCTATATAGGTTTTGGTAACCGTCAAGAAGTCCCAATAGATAGTTCCTTTTGGGCGTTTTGGCATATACATATGTAATTTTGTTATCCTTAGTAATAAAATTACTGGTTTTTTTCCTTAAAATTGTTTTTTATAAAGTTGTTAAATGGATATAATTTGAGTGGTAATTGTGCGATGGAGTGTTATCTCCCCACCTAGGTTATATTCCCATAAATGAACATATGTGTGTGTGTGTGTAAAATTCACACAAAATTCACTCCACACCACCTTGAATAGATCCTATCACCTTTAGGTTTCCCGCCTTACCTAGATTGATAACCTATTGATGACCCAACTAGTTCCTTAGTGCCTAACCCTGTCTAGTGTATTCCCTCGATTATAGGGTATGGTATTATAATTGTTGGGGTATTGTGTGTGTGTCTAAGCCAACTGGAATGGCAATATATATATTGGCATTCCAGTTGACTTAGACACACACACACACACACACACACACACACACCCACACACACACACACACA